>JAGXCT010036365.1:159155-193416 GCA_022495035.1 Philopotamus ludificatus | reverse complement strand
AATCAAAATACAGGCAATTTTACAATCCCGGTTCTGTAAAAACTTGAGAGTATAGGAGTTGAAATATGTATTTATATGATTTTTTGTCCTGGAATGATCCATCGACCTAAAAAGATAAAAATCTAGAGGAGTAAGTTCTGGTGAATATGGAGGATGCTTAAGGACTTTAATATTTAAGCTCTCAAATTTTTCACGAGTCCTCTTCGTAGAGGGCGCGCGTTATCGTGCAACAGAACACCTCTTTTCGTTTCAAAGAACTCGGACGTTTTATTTTTAGTCTCTCGTTCAATCTTTCGATTACTAATAAACTTCTGCAGTTATTGTATTTCCCGGTTTCAATGACTCATAATGAATAATACCATGAATATCCCACCAGACACACACACAAGGACCTTGCAAAGGGTGAGACCGGGCTTTGGGGTTGGACCAGGTACTTCGTTTTTTAAATTGCAATCCAACTTTCGTCGCTGGCCACAATTTGACTTTAATATGGCGAACTTTGTTTCTTGACAACAAAGAGAGGCAGGTACACATTCGCTTTTCTTTGTTACTATCGAACAGCGATTTTTTTAAATGTTCATAACCTGTGGATCATGGAGCAGTAACCTTTAGGGATATTTACGGCCTCCAGCAGATCATGGTCGAATTTTGAAGGTCGTCCTGATCTGCAGGGCATCTGCTATCTGCTAAGTTAATATCACCCGATTTAAATCACCGAAACCAAAACTGGCATCTATTTGCTGTTATTACATCATGTCAATTTAAATAATTGTTCTCCAGCCTTGATCGAAATAAAGTAGCATACGTATGTGTTCTTCAGTGGCTTCGGGTTTGTTCATTTTATTCCTAAAAATAAAATAAAACAGATGACACAAAAAAGAAAGCCGAGGAACCGTACTATAGAAAAAAAACTTGTTCAGGCCAGACAGATCTCAAATAAGACATAAAAAAAGTATCTTTCCGGTATACCTAATATATATTTAAACAAATAATAATTCCGAGAACAGCGTCGTCGAAGACAAAAATTGAAAACGCAAGTTCACAGGAAAGTGAGTATACGTGCGGTCGGGCGAATGCAATCTTCAGACGTTAGAAATAATTAAACCGGAAGCTGTGTGCACGACTGGAATGCATCCCAGAACATCTTTCCATAATAATAATTTAGTAATTTACTCGAAATGAGTTCTGCCCACGAAGACACGGAATCTATGTGTAATACGAGTGACACTCAACAATTTATGGTGTGCATTATTTTAATTAAAATAAGTCGTGGTATTACCGCAGTCAATCATCAATGGGTGGGGTCAGCGCCGGTCGGGTTATTATCGTTTTATTTTTATTTTTTGTATTTAAATTGATACTGAAACACATCTAGACCGGATGATGGCGTGTTGACACTTTCCAACGAAGAAAGAACCGTATTTAAATGCTTCACGTTCGGTAAGCTGTTTAATTGTAGTCGGTTCCGGTGCGTAGCGTGAATCGTTCAGATATCATCTAATTTCCATGACACGTGCGCAGGCTCTCTGCGGCTCAGAATCAAAAGAGCCGATGTATTAGGAAATTGAAAGCCATTGAAACGGACAGTGTGAAAATGCGACGTGCGACAAGAATGCAGACGGGAAAACCTGTCACCTGTCGATCCATTCTTGTAAAAGTGACCATGAAAGTTCTGCGCTAATTTATCAACGGTACAAATATTATATTCTTCGACACACGGTTGAGGATCGATTGGCAATAATTTTTCAAATCTCATCAGATTGACGCATCTTCTTTTATCATCCCACGTCGAAAGAACAGTAAATATGCATTACAAGAAACGAAATATAATTTAGATTAATATTTTACTTTGATAGCAACGATTGATTTTTGCGTTTAATATTTTATAAATTATTATAGAAATCGTGTGCGGAAATATCCTGAATTAATAATTCGCATTTTAATCGATGCGATGCTTGTTTTCGCGACCGTTTAAATTAATAGCGCATAAATCGAGGGATATTCATATACACGTTAAATAAATGAAATATCTTACTTCGAAATCGTATTAAATCTAGATATTATCGAGAATTAAAATACTCGTTAAGTGGTTTTCAAGTTTGGCCGCATTTCGAAAACGTTTTCCCTCCTGAGGTGTACACTAATAGAATCGAGAAAAAAAATCTAGCAAACATGGAAATTGTAGTGGGTTTTTTACCTATTAACCCTAAATATACTAATTCAATTTTTACATTCGTTGTATATTTTTTTTGTCCAGTGAGTAAAGTCCATGGGTTAATTAATCTCGGTTCGCCTACCCCTGATATAGATCGACTCTTAAATTATTTATCTAGACAAATATACTATTCATCATATTTGAAACAAGAAATTATTCAAACTGTGATAAAATAAGATGTGGATATTAAAAACTGTAAAAGGCAATTATTTAATAATACTTCTATTGTATATGTGAGGAAAGTACTCCAGTTTGCAATCACGTATTAAAAAACGTACATCAAGTGGAGTTTTTATTCCATGTGCTAATCATTCCTTAAATTTCGCTGCAAAAAAATCGTAGGGTCAACTTTTTGAAGGATATTTACAAATAATGTTTTCTGATCTTCAAAAAAGTGTTAAAAAAAGACAATTTTAATTCGAATCTGATAATAAATAACTGATGAGATTGAAAGAAATATAGGTTCTCTGAATATTCTGTGGTAATGTATGCCTTTGATATTTTTAGGATCATAATTTTAAGGATTTTTCTGATTTTCTTGCACTCTTTAAATCTTGAAAATCCAGATAATATCATTGGTGGCATTGCTGGAAATTTATTTCTAAATAATAAAATAGCATACAATGTTAGGAATGCCCTTCGTCAATTAAATTTATTATACGGATAATTTATTTCAAAATATCTAAAAAAATGTAGAGATGCTTCGTTGTAGTTTAGACATAGCATTCTCTAAAATATTTCATTTAAAAATGCAATAAATATTCTTGAAACAAAATAAATAAGGTTTATTACGAGACCGCGCGTTGATATCTCTTTATTATCATTGGGTATTTATTTTGTTTTGAATAGTTCAAATTTTTCTTTAATTTTGAATGAAAATATATACGAAAAAACATATTTTTAAACAATAACATTTTAAGCATAACTTTCTTCATAATTGTGATTAATTGCATTGAAAATTTTAATAATTATTAATTTTCAAAAAATCTTGACCTACAATAGCGCAGTCTATATCCGTAAAATCATCGCTTTAATACGGTTGTTAGTATGCTTATACTTATCATAAAAATTTCTATTTAATTGAGAGTGAAGAATCGTATTAAATTAAATATACTGAAATATCAAGTTTTTTAATTACGCATTTGTCATATATTATAGATGATGACAGAAAACTAGTATATGCTTATAAAACGCTCATATGCACGTAAAAAAATGTTAATTTCGTTCCAGATACTTTACGATAATGCGATTGGCATAAATTGTACACATACATATATTACTAATTTTACGAGTTAATAAAATCGAATCAGGCCCATCGATACGACATCGTAAAGCTGTACAGTTCAAAGATTACGCTAACCAGACAAAAATAAATTGGGTTATATAGATAGTAAATTTTAATAATCGAAATGTATTCTAGTATGCGAGCATATTTCTCGACAAATGAAGCAATTTGTATTCTTTATGGTATAAACACACTTTTATGTTTGTTTTCTTGTGGCACGCGAGTGGAAAATGGTTTTTGAGAGAGCACTTCTTAGAAAATTACAGTATGGTTAAACATTTTCTAGACAATTTGCCATTGAAACGATATTATTAAAATGGCATGTCGACAAAATCGCGAGAATGTCGTATTTGTGAACGCCATTCATAAGAGAACACGTTATTTTTATGAATGGGGAACAACAATTGGTTGGAAGAAAAAAAATTGCACGAGTGAAAGACGGCGCGTGGTCGATTGTGCCATTATTGAATTTAATTGAATCGATTTAATACATAATTCTATATGTACAGATAAGCCCCGTTGATCGCGAGATATACGTTCTGGACAACATCGCGTTAAACGAATTTTTGCGATCAACGGGGCAATTAAAAAAAATATATTAAAATTCGAACACAAAGGACTTCAACACAAAAATCTATATTTTCTTTGTTGGCCTCTCTACGTTTATAATGCAAAATTTTCTGATAAAATGTAAAATAATCCGGTACAACCACGCCTTACAGAACTCACTCCCTCATGATTTTGACACATATTTTTGCACCAGAGCAGTTTCCGAGAACTCTTTTCCTTGAGACATGGTATGGCAGTCGAATTTTTGCAGCTCTTCATTAGTTTAGGGTTCGCTGTGTGATTTTAATTAAGTCTGAATATCATTTACATCAACTTTCGATGCCTCCGGAAACGGCTTAAAGAACAATGTCTTACATTATTTAACACACTTCATACTCGACTGGACTTATTAATAAAAAAATGCCAGGCAAATAATATCGCGAAATTATTTGATGCCGACTAAATATTGTTTTCTATTACTGTTTTTGAAATTGGTCTTCTTTTAACTCTTGGAACTCTTTTATCTAGTTAGACCTTGATTTTAATATAAATATGTATTTTTTAATTTGAAAAACATGGTAGAGATATCATATCCTTATTTTTATACTAACATTTTTTGATATTTTTCAGTAAATTTCATTAAATAAATCATTTGAAGATTCACTAAGCTAACAACTCTTTTATCTAATTGAAACATAATGAATATTTGTATATTACATTACACATTTAAAATACATCATCATAAAATCTCTACGATCTGCAGTTTTTATCTAAAGAATTTATTTATATTAACACTTTATGAGCCGTTCACGCCTTTTGGCGTGATTTTGTAGCCAAAGCATTATGAGCCGTTCACGCCTTTTGGCGTGAGAGCCATACCCCTGCATTTTTTTCGGATAACGATACCCAATGTAATTCTACTATTTGACCACAGATGGATACACGTGCATGTTAGCTTGGATTATCATTACATGAAACCATGCGGCCCCCAGGTTAGGTTTGATGTAAAATCTTGCGGCTCATAAAGTGTTTAAAGGGAAAAAGTGCTTAAAAGGAAAAAAAATAAATAAAAATAATATGTAAATACGAAATAATAGGATAAACCATAAAAACAAAAAAAATAAATGTAGACTAATGAACCAAGTGTAACCAGACACAGAAGGTGAGTAGTCTTTATTAGGTTTATTATATTAAAATTAAAGACGAAGAAAAAGAGATACGAAGATAACTATGCTAAATATTAAGGAGTGTATGTTTAAGCTTTTAAATTATTTGAGGCTAAGCTGGAAATGATTTTAACAAAAATGGGGCAAAAGAGATCTGAATTTTTATTTTAGTATGTTAGGGAGGAAGGATTTATGAAGGTTATTGTAAAAAGGTTGATTTGAATGACCCATTTGTCACACCACTTTATTTAATTAAATAGTAGTTTATTTAAATAAAATTGCAACGTTTTATGTATGAGGTTGGGGTTTCTACTGAGGCTTATTATGGCATCGGCATAAAGCGCCAAGAGGGTATTATTTTTATTTTTGTAATCGGGATATCGCTCCTGTAGATCGAGAACAAGAGTGGGGAGAGATTCAATCCTTGAGGGACTCCAGCGGTAATCGGACGGATGGAGGAGAAGTTAGAATCTAGTTTTACTTTGAAAGATCGATTTGTTAAAAATGATTGAAAATCACCAAGATTGATTTGGTGTTAGATTTATATCCTCTATTTAATTATTTAACATGTTTTTCAAATCTATCATCAATAATTTGTTTTATTAAATTTCTTACGTATTAATAAAGATCGCGTTATAACGAAACCACACTCACCGGGATCGCGATGAACAGGGGTTACCTGTAGTTAATAATTCGGATGAGATCTATATAAATTAAGCACAATTGCGACGGGGGAAAATCATTTTTGACGTGTTCAAAGCGCTCACAATGGCGCTAGTCCATAGCCAATGGATTTGCTAATGGAACATTCAAAAGCTTCCCATATACGATATGCAAAAAAAAATGGAAATAACTGATGGGTTTATTAAAACATACGGCCAGACGTTATTAACGCAAAAACTGAAATTTCCTACAGAGTCAATATACCCGATTGAATAGGGTACGAAGATAATAGTGAAATAATAAAAAAAAATCGTACATATGATCCGTTGCAAAAATGAGCAGACAAAACGCTTCATGCAAATCAAAATTGATTCAATGACGATACATAAAAACACGGTGTAAATGGATTTGAAAAAATCCGCAACAAAAAGGATAATGTGTGTGGCGAAAATTATTTAGCTGACGATTAATATACTGAACCCGTAATTAACCCCCTGTCATAACCGTTCAATTAAATTGCACGTAAAAACGACGCCTTTTATGTATCGCTTTATTTCAAGGTTCGTGCAAAAAATATTTTTTTCCCCAGCAAAAACCCATTATACAGACAAATTAATACTGTCGAAAAAAATATTCGCGTGTAGTATAACACAATAACCCAATTTTTTTGCAAATATGATGTGCAAAATCGAGACGTATAAGCGTCATATATTTTTTTTCTTAAAAAAACCATGATACGGATACACACGCACATAAATTGAATCGAAATCGTGGCATAAAATATATATATATAAAAGCGTACTTACGATTATTGAAAATAAATAGATAATCAGCTTACCTGAAAAAATAATAAAAATACATGAATTAATATATGATTTTCTTGTTTCAGGTGAGAGCAGTATGATGCATAACGTGAATGAAAACTATATACGTAAGCAATTTTTTTCATCATTTATATATATTATAATATTGAGCCCATATTTTATTATAATAGACACAACGTTAAACACGTAATGGCCATTATAATTTAATCATTAGAAGATTATACCTCTCGATATATGGCATGGAGAAGAGTCGTGATTATTCGGCAAGCGTATTTTTTCAAGCGTCGTATTTAATTGAATAATTTTGTTTGCCGATGTTATTACTTTAGGACCTTAATAACGGAGAAAGCACTTAATTCGCATTTTAAAGTGTTTATAAAACAAAGCAATTTGAATTTAATTACACATCCGTCCCTCGATTTACACGAAAGATGCTGCCGGCGTGAAAAAAAAAATCTGGCGTATAAAAAACGCAATAAAAAATTATTCACATAATATCATTCATTGCGCAATTGATATCATTAAAGCATCACGAAGGATGACCTATCCTCAATAATTATATAGGTAATTTCAATTAATTATCCTGCCGAATTACTGCATGATCAGACTTTTTTTTAGGACTTGGACTGGATAAAGGCTGACTGTATAATAGCGTGCAAATATATGCAGAATAACTATTAATTGCAAAACCGACGACTTCCACAATGATTTATTTTATTATATAATATAATTATAATCGATTATTAGGGTTACCCATTGAAAATCAACCGAATAATGAGCTTAAGGTACGCGTTGACGACCAATGCTTTATGTAGAAACGTGCCGACTTTTATTAGCAATTAAATTTAATTCCGCGAAACGATCATTAAGTAAATTCGAAAATATTCTTATTAATTAGATATCAGCGTATTTTAAAAAAAATAGTATTCTGTTTAATAAAATTGTTCCAATATTGGAACATTTTGTTTTCTATCACCACTCCAATATCCATTGACGAATATGAATTGAGATTGCATCAGTCGATAGCTGACAAGTGTGATGCAGTAATTTTTCAAGTTATGAGAGTGAGCAATGGTTCTTTAAGTGCATAATTTAGGCTCAACAAGAAATGATATTTTTATTTAATGACCATATTAATTATAAACTATTATTGTTGTATTCGTTAATTATGTTGAAACGTCCGTTTGTCTTATTTTAGTATTCTAACTTTTACGCCATTATATTCCCAAGGTTCTAATTTGTGGAAAGCTTTGGAAAACTCCTCTAAAATCAATACAAATGTAAAGAAATTTCAAATGTCATGTTTAATTGAAAATATCATGAATATTAAGACATTCATTATTTATAATGATTAAAATATTGTATTATTGTATAATTAACGTTAAAGATACCGGAAAGAAATCAATTATTATTCTAACACACAGAAGAGTAAGTTTTTTTTCACAGTTACATGTTTGGTTTAATTTTTTATGCAATCAATTTTATTTTATAGTTAAGACAAAGACAAATCTAACGTCTTTTAGCTTTGTCTGGACAAAGCTAACGTCAGGGTTTTAATGGCATCGAAGCTACGAAAATTATTAATATGATATATGGGCAAGTTCTTACAGTTAACAGGTGTCAATTTTGATTTTGAAAAAAATCAGCCCCTATTTAAATAAGAATATTAAATTAGGACATTTTGTTGATGGTATCCTGAATTCCCTCATTGAATCAGATCTATTGGTAAAGTGATTAAAATGGTTATTTGGGTTTTATGTGTTTTTCACAGCAGATAAAAATCAGGAGACGATCAGGTGAGGTTTTACTACATACTCCTTATTCGCCGGTCATTGCTCTTTCGGATTACTACTTATTAAGAGATCAATGAAACATAGGTTCATGAATAAACATTTCATAACGTGGACGAAATACTTTCATAATGTTATAAAAAATAATGGGCCCTTCTATCCCTCCCATAAAATAAAAAAAAATCATTCTATGAAAAAGAATTAGGATTTTATTCGATTTTTTTTCGATTTTAAGAAAGTTTAATTAATTTATATTGGCCCTAATCTTCTGGCGCCTGTGTGCGCCGCACAATCTCGCCATATGGACGATTGACAACGATCTGATTATACTGTATCCTGGATACGATAAATGGTTATAAAATATTCATGGTCTCTTTAACATAAATATCAAACGCAATTTGTGTCAGATGTGGAGGTAGGTCAGTGTCGTATGGATCGGCCATAAACGTCGAAGACACTGTCGGACAGCATATTTATTTTATAATTCGCTGTTACGTCATTGGCATAATGGTTTAACGGTACACAATAGAAGTGGAGTATTATGTCATGTAATAATAAAGCTCTCTGCAAATGACATCAAGATCGAGGCCACCCAAATGTTGGCTAGAGCGAAATTACAAACAATGGTGATGTAAACGCATTGGCATACAAAAATGTTTTTACAGCAATTTGTTCGGAAAGTGTAATGATGCCGCAAGTTATTCGGGGTAAAACGAGAAATAAAATGTTGCGTCGGATGCGATCCGATGAAACGTTTCATCGGATCCGAATCAGTGGGTCAATTTTTTTTTCATGTGAATCTGAAAACTCAATATGTGTGCGTGCACGAATTATTCGGAACAATAATATACATAGACCTATTTCACAGGCGGATTGTATGATGAACTCGCTGTAATTAAAAAACAGTTTATATTGCAAAAATGATGCCGCGATATGCACTCGGCAATAAACGCTTTGACACGGTGAATCTTATATATATATAAATATATACACAAACAACGCGAGCGATAATGCAATTATATGATGTATCTGAGAATATTACGTATATATTCGTTAAACGTCAGTGAGGGAATGCGGTCAATAATTGCTTCATAAGATGCGCCGAAGAATAAAAAAAGGAACAAAGGACGCTCCGCCTGCCGGAACTAAGGATATAAAAACAAGATTACTGTAGCGAAAATAAAAGTGGAAGATGTGGGCACCTCTAATTTAGCTGTCGCACACGTAACGTCAGTAATCATCGAGCGATTACCGAAGAATTAGCCGGAGAGACTCCGCGGCTTCCGATACAAATTCCTGGCGCAAAAACGATATTTATTTATAATAAATTATTCGCACGCTGCAAAAATTCGTATGTGCCAAATAGCGCGTTAGTACGTACACGTGTCGGATACGGGCCGCAAATGATGATGATTCAGTGATAGCATTAGCGTTAACACATTCATTGCATATTCAAGCCACAGAATAAATGGCGACTCTCGAGTCGCATAAAACCGGCGAACGCGTAACATCTGCATACGAAATGATACGAATTAATTTAAAAGAACGGACGTAATTGAAAACATTTCGTCTTGATTCAATTTCCCTTTTGCTGCTACCGTGGCGGTGGCTGCACATGCAAATGAAGATGGCATCGGGAGGTACGGCTACTGTAGGGGTTAACCGTCCGCGACCAGTTCACTAAACCTTGGATCATCTATCAATTATCAACGCTAAGATTCCAATCAATTATTTTACTAAATATATATATATCATCAAATGATGATGATGATTTCGTATCGCTTTTACTGTATGCCATTCTTCGCATGCTCGTCGTTGTTGGGGTTACCTCCGTCATTTCAGAGCACACAAGAACAACATTAGTTGGCTACGTAATCCTGGTGCAGGTTGATCCACTAGCCTTACAGAGGTAGACTAACATCAGACGCCTTAACGATAAGTCTAAAACAGCCGCCGGGTGTGGGATTGCTTCCATCCGAACGAGTTACCTCGTTGCCACTACGGTCTGGGAACTGAGGGACGGGGCGAGTTTGTAGGAAGTGGTAATGTGATGGGAAACGGCTCAAGGTACTATCCCGGCATTTGTCTTTGTATGGCTATGGTACCGGGTCTCTGTCACCAATTATTGGTGACAGAGATACTAAGAGGGTTTCTACATACCTTTACGTGGTTCATCCTAAGCGTGTTTACGACAAGTGAGGGAACTAATGTGTATGATAGCGGGATGTCATTCACTTTCACGATGATTTTTTCAGTGATCAGCCTGATGCCTCCCCCTCCCTCCGATCGGAGTTATCAGGTGATAAATAGATATTCTGAAACCCTGCGATATTCAAGGAACAATCATACTCGGTGGCCCAGAAGTGGCCGCCACGAGGGTTTGGATATTCTATTATGGGTTTTTACTCTAAAAGCAAGGTTGGTGATAGCTGACGAGTACGTTCAGCACCTATGTTTTTAAGACAATCGAAATTCATAAAGTTGTTAACATGATATGAATTAGATATAGGGTTTAAGCATGGATAAAAGCGTTTATAGCAGGCGATTGTTTAAATCGACTAATGATGAGCACAGTGCCAATTGCATCAACTGCCATTTAAATGCGTGACATTGCTAAAAATAATGATACTGACATGTGAAAATATTATTTTTTAATTATTTTGAGGAGCCCATGGCACTTAAAAACTGTGAAACATTACAAGATCTTTACCGTAAACGCATTTTTTTAAAACTAATAAAAATATAAATAATTTTTGAATTAAAATTGGTTTAAAAAGTCGTTGATACGATCAATTTTGATCGTCTGAGAGCCAAACAATATATTTGTTTAACGTTCATCCATCACGGCGGGTCGAAAACAACCGAGTCATCCAGAGGGGGTCTATCAGAGACCCCAGGCATTTCGAGTCGATTAAAGGAATATCTTGACATTTATTTGAAAAAATAGTATATTCGATATGCTTCATAATTTGCTCGATATTTTAGATTTTTAACTAATCAACATGACGCGTAAATGACACGCAATGTCTCGTCGCCGACTGAGCTCTCTCTCGCAGCACGTGTATGTTTCACTCGTACTTGAAAAAACATCACGCCCGCGGCAACAGAAGTGAATATCATTGTTTTTATTTTTTTTCGCGATTGCGGACAATAAAGGTCAACGATAGCCGTGCCGATGGGGAAAGAATAAAAACAATATGTTGACGAACACTGGTCTATATTACAGAGTAATAAAAATTACATCCGTGAAACGACTGATGAATTATATTTTTAATAAGCCATGAAATATTAATACATATAAATTAAACAATCAAATAGAACATCTTGATAAAAATAAAAGTTTACAATGAAATTAATTACTGTGATAAATTATTTTTTATCATTTTAGAAAATTCTAGATGTTCTTAAAAAAAAATTAAATTAGTATCAATGGTAAAAATTAAACAATAGGATAATTAGAAAGTACAGTCAAACCAAAATTTGGAAATAATCAACACAACAAACGATTCAAATATTTTAAATTGCCTTTATGTTTTATTTTATTGTCAACCGAAGGGCATTGTCATTTACATATTTAAAAAATGTGTAATTTGATCTTAAAAATTTAATGTGTTTTTGAAAATGGAGATCTAGAAGTAACCGATATATCAGGAGCTCACAAATCGCTCTATAGCAGTAAGCGCTATAGGAGGGTTATTTGACTATCCAATTTAAAATTATAATTTATATATTTTCTTGATATTGCAATCATTAGTTTTTAAGGCAAATTATAATTTTGACATCATCGGGACTCATTTCATAGAAAAAATAATCACGCATGGAAAATTATCCAGATAACATCAGTATACACAGGTCTTTATCTGGTGTAGATTACAAACTGTTGTATATTAATTACTCTATCATCCAGACGTGTCTCAGTAAATATGTACACACAGATCCCTCCATCAGATAGCTGCATAATGTGTAATTAAGCTGCAGAAGCCGCACTTCCCCTCGTCTCGAAAATATCACGAGTCGATCCGCTTTGTCATATTGTGTAGTATGCAATCAACCAGATCAATCAATCAACGAATCAAACTAGTTTTTACGGGCGTCGCATACACGGTGTACCAACAGGTTGAATACCAGTCCAGCGCCGATTCCGACAGGGCGTCTGCTGGAATTTGTGTGATGAGTCCGATACGTTAGGCCCAATAGTGAAACACGTATGTCGTGATTGAGACGGAACACTACTTTCGATTTCGATTAAAAACGTGTTTAAAACAGGTAGTGACGCGTCCTTGTAAAGGTTGAATTGTTTTTTTTTTAATTCCCGATAAGGTGATGAATATTCAAAGAAACAAAATAAAAAATCTAAATATAGTGTTAACACGAAGTAAATTAATACAAACGTATTAACCCATTTATGTCGTGTTAAATTCAAATTTAATACATAAATTTGCATTTAAAACCAAAAATTTGTATGGATTAATTTACGTTTAGAAATATGTATAGCTTTGCATAAAATTGAATGATTCATTTATAATTCATGTAACTACAGCTTGTACATCCGTTAACCAGCTTCTGAAACTCTGTCGATATAATCTGTTATACCACATTGTGTGTATATCTGTATCGAGATAATATATTTTAATCTCTAAATTCATGATTAATCATATTCATAACCAACAGAGAACAAAATTATACGAGGATCGTCAGTCCCTCTTATAGTGTTCCCTTCTAGAGAGTATATTCAAGGTCAAATTACATATTTCGTAGATATGTAATACATTGCCTTTCGAAATTGGGATCGATACATTTAGTTAACGAACATATGAGAATAGAAAAATGTTTGATGTATTGATTTCATTCAATTTACAAAATAAAAATAACCCTAATCCCTAAATGTAGTGTGGGTGATGATCCCGATCTCTTTGTAGAGATGCGGAGGAGAGCTGATTGTAGTAGCTTCATAAAAACAAAAGTTGACATTGAAAAAAACACTAATGGTTTTTCTTACACCATAAATTCAATCATTCAAAATATTTATGTATTTATTATATCATTTAAAGTTAAAACTAAACCGTGGATTAAAGCTTTCATTATATAATAAAAAATCTAAAAGTTAACGAGCTATTTCTATTATTTTTAATGAATTTATAAAAAAAATCATAAAAGTTAAATAAACGAGATATAACGAAGAGAAACCCATCCGTCACGGCTGTCCGAAAATAACCGAGTCATTCGAAGGGGGTCTATCAGAGACCGCTAGTATTTCAAGCGGCACGTGTCACTAGTACTTTTCACTCGCACTTGGCATATCGTTAGTATATCGCAACTTTTTAGTACAAATACAAAAGAAAAAAAACTTGGTGTCCCCAACAGACACCCATCGGCACGGCTTGGTTAAAGATGGATGCAGATTAACTAAACTACAGAAAATATTAATGAATGTTACCAGCTTTGAAGCTTGGATTCAAAGCTGGTGACAAAAAATTGTAGATATATTTATAACCGTGTCTGAATAAGCTGCAAACTCTCGTCAAGGATATTGAGGACAGTTATGATTTATTTTACATGCCATAGATTTCTACAGTACAAGCCGTTTGACTTAAAAAAAATGATCCTTCTGAATTAGTATCGCTGTTCAATTCGGTTGTCGAGCCCAGATATGCGTCTTTATGGACCATTATAATCCGCTTAATCCATCAAAGTCCTGAAAATCGTCGTAACGGTCGATGATCATTACGCTCTTGGACTCGTCTATTTATAGCCTGAGCTTTCGGGTCATTTTCTCTATTCAGCGAATTAGATAAGGGTTATTATACTGAAATCTTTTCTACGATGAATATATCACAGTAATACAATATTTAATCAATAAAAAAAATTAAAAAAATCAGAGCTTTTCGATTAATACTTTATGATTTAAATATCTAAAATAGTTAATAATGGATAGTATGGTTATACGATATATAGTTTAGTCGATAGCTAGTAACGTGGACGATCATGCAGAGAGCAAAACCCAGCCAAGCGATATCGGCACTAGATAAGCGCGAGCGCAGCTTCTAAATTACAGCTACTAGAATACGTAGCGCAACCGCGGAATTATAACAGGAATTTCAGAAAAACAGTACGGAGCAGATTCATGTATCGTCTGTTGTGATTATGGTGTAATAAATTGCATCAGCTTCCGAGTTTGACATGGCGCGAGGCACGTTTACACGATAGCCGGCACCGAAAGCGAACGTGGACGAAGATGGCACCGGATTCTTCCGGCACGAATGCGTACGCTTGTGTAATCTTGACAATGACATATCAAGAAAAAAAAACCGTCCAAATCACGCACCAAAGCTGCACGAAATGTTGGCAAAAAAAAAATTTGCACAGCGCGAAAACGGCATCGTCAATGCCGAAGGATTGAACGCAAGTTTTTTATTCGTGGGATTGAAATAATGTCCTGGATTGACATGTGCACTTGAATTTGAGCCCCCTAGCGGGATCAAGTGGCATCATCGACGATCATCAGCGCCACCATGCCAAGACGTCCCGCGGGCGAACAACCCCTCTCTATCTCTCTCTGCCCCCGGCGGTCGTAACGTGTTTGAACGTTACGACCGACGGGGGCAACGTTAAGACACGTTACGACCGCCGGGGGTAGACAGAGAGTTCCAGCATTTCTCTCCGGTTAAATGTAGTCGCCATTTGTCACGTGCTACATCTGGATGTCGTCATGATGACGGACATTTCCTCTCGTCTTTCCCCATGGTAATCCTCATCGACACGGTGTTATTATTATTATTGTTAACAATTGACAGACGCGCGACATATACACCGAATATATACAAGACGACGCTAAAATGGAGACCCCGAAGATCCCACGCTGTGGCTGTCACTGCCTGAGATACATGCAAGGAGACTACCAGGAGACCCTGCTGATCCACGTGGGGAGACCTCCTGATCCTGATCGCCTGCCAAATGTCTCAACGTGTGTTATCTAAACTGTGTTTGCATTTCTATCATCAGCGACAGTAAAAGCTCGCCACGGTCCGAGTCATGAACCCTTCTGTTTTTCTGCATTTTTTTACCACGTTTTCCAAACCTTTGCAGACTCTTCAGCATACGTTTTTTTTATTATTATTAATTTCGGATCGTGTCACACGAGTTATTCTGAATCGTTAATGACGGCGCATCACAATGAATGGAATCGTGCCGGATGTTTCTAGAAAAAAAGGTATCTTTTTTTTAATAAATTGCAAAAATTTTTAGAACACAGATTCACTCTCAAAAGTGTCCAACATGAAACACAATACCCGTCTAACCACAATTATCCGAAATATTGAATATCCTTTGTGAGATGTGGCTTCGAAAAAAATGTGCGACAAAATTAGGGTCGAAAAAATGCACAATGGAAAAAATGTGGGGCTGTTCGAAGAGCAAAGCTCGATGAATGTTATTACAGCATCACGCCGAGTTTAATTTGGACGTTGGGTAGCGGTCGGCGGACAACGAAAGTAAAATCACTAGTTGCAATACGAAGAATGTTATCCAGTTAAAAAATCCACGGATCTTAACGAGCAACAAATAATCGATGGCGCATAAAAAATATGATAATATTGGGACGGGCCAACTGTAAAGCAGAGGACTTTACAGTTAAATCCGTGACGGATGCTAACCATCCTGTCCATCACGAGCAAACAGCTCAATATTATCAAATCGGAATAAAATGATGGCCGATGCGTCTAATTGTAACGGCGGAGTCAAACGGTGCTCTTTGTTCGCGAATTACCGTTGATTACGAAACGAGCGTCGTTAGCGAGAAAGAAAGCTTTTGTGGCGATGCCGTGAAATCGTTACTTTGCATTTAATCGACGGATCGAACTCGAGTCGTGTTTGAGGTTTAATCGCCATTTGATCGGAGTGCATTTCAGCATTGATCGGTGGTGGCGAATGCAATCAGATTTCCGACCACCGCCGCGATGGAAATTAGCCGGACAGGAAGCTGCGCTCATTAGCGTCCAATTTGATCCGACAGAAGTATGGCGTCGGTGCTGGATCGGCCGTTAAACGCGGTGATTAGCGATGCTAAAAATTTGCGTATTTCGAGACAGGTTTACCTGGCCGAGGTGTTTTCGCACCTTTGAGGCTAGCGGTCTGAGCCCGTTCCAACCTTAGCTAGGTAATCTCATTGAATTTCCGATTGACAATCGAAACCAGTTTGTTTTAATGACTTTGATAGACGAAGAAGCGGAGGCGTATCCTGCGGGAATTAATATACTGCTGACACGAATGGATAATAATGACATAGGACCCTATTCAACTAACACCAATAAACTATACGCATACGTATAAAATTAATAGAAAAGCTCAAAAACGTGAATGATCGAACTCAGCTAAAAAGACGTCTTCTGCACATAAGACACAGATGATTTTGCTGAGTAATAAATCATGATTCAACCTAAGCAAAATGAATATGATATAATAGATCCCATTAAATGTAATACTTTTAGGAAAAACTTCAACAATATTTTCAAGATATTCAGGCTTTTATAGAAACAAATTTCAGATGAGCAGAGTAAAAGATAAATCAAAGATTCAATATTAATCAATAAACATTTTAGAAAAAGATAAAAGCTTTGAATCTCTATATTCCAATCAAAACTGATTCAGGAATAATGGTAAACCTTTTTCGCTGGTTTCAGTATCCTTTAAATATTGCGAAGGAGCACCGCTCTTTTTATCTTTTCAATGATTTTCATTTGAAAAAAATATTTAACCAAACACGACATAAAATATGACATCAAAGCTTTCTATTCTTAACATCCTTTTTAATTAAAATAATTATTAAAAAAATATAAGAGATAGAAAACGTACATTAAGATCATGTACATTCTACTCTAGAACAGGGATTGGAAAGTATGGCCCGCGGTACAAACAAAAATAATGTTTATTTGTTATTATAAGTGAAATTACCCTTAAATTTTTACGATCTGGGCCTATCCAAAAACGTTTGCTGACTCCTGCTCCAAAGGGCATGCGCTAAGTCTTTCATTGATTTTGATTTTCAAGTATGATTATGTTATATCTTTAATATTTTATAAAAAATAGTTTAAGATTTTGGCATAAAATTATTTCTGATTTTCCTTGAAAATATTAACCCAAGAATTTGAAGCTTAAGAAAATACACTAAAAAAATAATTCCATGTATTTTTTTGCGGTACTCTTTCTTAAAAAATCTTATTGAAAATGTCTGAGAAATGATTAACCGATCCGTCACGGTGGCTTGAAAACAACCGCGTCGTCCGAAGGGGTCTATTTATAATATAAAATAGACCCCAAGCATTTCAAATCAAGATATTGATGAAATAATATCTTGATTTTTTTTAATAAAATGGATTATTATAAGAATAAAAATAGTTATTCACGATATGCTTTATCATTTAATCAAAATTTTGGATTTTTCTACTAATCAATACGACTGAGTTCTCGCCGCACGTGTCGTTTCATTCGAACTTGGCACATCGTACCGGACGCAAACGAGAAAAAACATCGCGCTCTTGGTAACAGAAGCGAATATTGTTGTTTTTATTTTTTTTTCGCAATTGCGGACAATAATGGAAAACGATTATTTATAATATTTATTCTTCATACTTTTTTAGACATATACAAAAAGTTTGTGACATGTAGGATTTATATCAAAAGAGTTATTCGAGAAAAATCTAGTTCATTTTGGTGCATTAAATACCCGCTTTTACATTTTCATTTCCCACAATTTACGTCTAAACAATTAACATTTAATAAATTGAACATTGAACATTGATCATTCAGGGAAACTTTCCGGACAAAGAACTCTTCAAGGAAAAAGAGTAATTCTCGATCCATCTAATAACATAATGAAAATATGTACCAAACCGATTTACGTGATTTTCTTAATAAAAATGACGTTAAATATAATTAAAAATATTAAATAAAGGCAAATTATAGATAATAAAGATTAGATTAGTCCAATTATGATACTCTTCCGGATTCATTATCTTATTTTTATTATACATGTCTATCGCAAGAAGCGAGAGGACCGATACGTGAGCTTAACCCAGGAGGATTCTCTTCAGTTTGTCCGACGCAAACATTACGATCAAACAAGCACTTATCTAGATTAAACAGTGGTGGATTCGTACTGAACCGGCCGCACTCTGCATCCGTGTCCATTTTACAGTTTCAGGGACATCATAACCGTATTATTTCGCAAACGAACGGTAGGAGAATAAATGTCAACATGAAAATATGTCCAAACGCAAATCATGGCCGGTCACGGCTGTTTGGGTTGGCCACGATCGAAAGCTTTTCAAATTTTCCGACCCATCTCCGAGCACACGACTTGATTTAATATGCTGATCCGGTAATGGTGGTCCGGCGATATGAATCATCTAGAATTACGTCGGTCCGTTACGTCGGAATTGAGATGTAAATAACACCCGATAGTCATACATCACAGCGGTGGCCTTGTCGGATGGGTTTTAGGACCGTTTCACACCGATTCGACATCGATCAATGGTGTCGATTTCAATTGCGGTGATATTTACACCGCACAGGGTAACATGGCGAATCGCCATTAAGCTGCAATTTAATGCAAAATTAATAAATCGCATTATTGACGATTATATGTATTGAGGTAAGGAGTTAAGACCACCGATACCGGTGGGAAGCGATGGATATCTTCCCGGGGTAATGTTGTAAAGTGTCTGAAAACATTATTTGCAATGCGGTCGTGGCTCCACGGGGCAATAAAAATAATTGATTGATAATTTTACACATTCCTTGCTGGAGCAGGAAGAGACCGCTCATCCGGAACCACATCGAGACGTTCTACGATCGTCGACATAACTCAGAATAGCATTAAACATATCGATTCATTGCAATATTCTATTATTTAAAATTTCAAAGTGCGCGGGAATTCCATCTTCTTGTAAGTAATAAACTTTAAGAACAGCTGAGTTTATAGACCCAGTGCATAAATTTGTTATAGTTGCTTTATAATTCTCGGGCACTCCACTTAACGACAATAATTTACGGCATATTTCATTTTACTACCACTAATTATAGGATTATACAATATGTTATATAATATTTTGCGGTACATTGTTGTACAATAACTTATTTTCACTAATATTAATGCCGAGTATGAATTTTACGAGTAACATTGTTATTAAAACTCGAGAAAAAAAAATCAAACTATTCAAAGCAAGATAAAAATCAAGAGATATCAACGAGCGGTCGAATGTAAAACCTGAATATACATATTTATAGCATTTTTCAAATCGATGTTAAACATCAGTTCAAATCCAATCTATGTCTAAGCATAGTATTATTTTTAGAAATCTTTAATGACAATATAAGTGTGTCTTATTAATTTTATTGCAAAGCATGAGATGTCAAAGACTAAAACTGACAATAGACACATCAGGCGTCGCATGGTGCTCTCTTTAATCTATGCCTAATCAATCACCAACGAGGCCACTGAGCCATTACCAAAATTGATGGCCAAGTGCTGACAGTACGCAGATGTCAATTATTATTTCAATGAATAAAAGATATGCACCGAAATCAGTACAACTCTAAAAATAATTAAATAATGACATACACTCAACTCTGTTATTAAGCGAGATAGATACGTTCAAAAAAATACTTGACAACCATAGAAAAATGAGGCTATCCCTCATGATTTCTATGATTTTATAAAACCGCATAATACTGAAACAGTGCATTAAAACTATCGTCACTATATTACATTGCTCGGTATGATTTGTGAACTGGTTCTAAATCACCATCATCACTAGTTGAGATAGTCAGTGCATCAGATTTACTTGTTGAAGGCAATGTTTCATTACAAACAGAATTAGCATAAATTTCACGGCGGCTCAAGATCAACGGCGTCGCCCGATGGGGTCTATTTACTATTGAAAATATACCCTAAGCATTGATGAATTACTTATCAATATCTTGACATTTAAAAAATGGATTATTCTAAGTATAAAAGTAGTTATTCATGGTACGCTTCATAATTTAGTGGACATTTTGAATATTTCTACTAATCAAGTATTAACTAGTGTCAACTAGTACGTATCACTCGCATTTGGCGCATCTTACCGGATGCGAGCGTGAAAAAACATCGCGCCCGTGGCTACAGAAACGAATATTGTAATTTGTATTTATTTTTTCGCAGTTACGGACAATAACGATCAATGATTACGTATATTATTTATTCTTAAGACTTTTTAGACAAATACGAGAAGTTCGTGATATGTACGATTTATGTTAAAAGAGTTATTCGAGAAAAATCGAAATCTTGGGGTCCCAAATAAACAAGAAAATAATATTCTAGTTTAGTGCAAAAATAGACGACCTTCTCTGATTGCATTTGCAGTCATAAGGATTTTATTTTCCACTTCTCTATCGTTTTCTGGTTCTTCGAAGACCTTTAAAGTTAAACCAATAATACCATCGTCATTTAAGGCATTATATCCTTAACCCTTTTACACCCATGGGGCCGATCATCGGCCCCAACTGGTGTATGCGAAAATTTCCAAAAGGCCGATCATCGGCCTTAAAACTTATAAACCAAAAAAATATATTTAGCATATTTTTTCGTTTAATTTAAATTCATACTTTTTAAATAACGTATTTCCTGTGTATTGATACATCTGGGGTGACATGTTTAAAGCTTATGAGGTATATTCTATGGAAAAAAGGCTGGGATTAAAAGGGTTAATATTGACATCACATTGAGAATAGGCTCAAAACCTTCTCCAACAAGTTAATGTGCCAACGTAATGATTTCCGCTGATAATTTTTGATGTTACTAATACTCTGAAACACAATTTTTAACAAATATTTTGAACCGCATAATAAATAAGAATCTAGTGTATAGAAATCCTTGATTGAAAAACTCGAAAGTACGAATATTTCAAAGCTCATTGACAATACGAATAAATTGGTTTTAAACAGAGTATTTACTTCTTTGTATTCAAAACAAAGAATTAATCTGTAAGGTTCTACAAACATTCTATAATAAGAAATATATCTATGCAATATCTAATATAAAAAATAATAATTAAAATTCTTCAAACATCAAATAGTCCCATGTACATATTAAACAAAATCGGGTTAATATTGACTGAATTTTCATACGTGTATATCGAACGTTATACATAAAATTCCGTATGTGCAGATACGCATCTACGCACGTGTGTTCATCATCAATATTCAGGTCCACGTCTGTCGATAGCGACCGCCATAAAACAACAAGCATTTCCCATTATTGAATCTATTATGCACACGTATTAATAAAAAATGGAGCAAAAAAAAAATAATGTGAATCGGGTCCCGCATTCATGAAATACATGCGCACGCGCATCGACGGCCAAATTGAGACGTCATCGGGTTGCGGCCGGGGCGCAGTCAGAATCCGTGTCACAGAGATCGATACCATCGATACCGTTACCGTAAAACGGATGTCGATCCACACAATATTGATATAGCAATTTGTTGATTCAGCCGAAATCATTTTTGGTAAATACGCGGCGCGGCGCGCACGTACCTAATTTGTACGCGAAGAACCGTAATCGATGCAACCGTAAACGTTGTCAATCTACCCGAAAACCGCAACACAATTGTACAAACAAATACGCAGCTACGTGTGCGTATGCCCACCGAAATGAAATCGGATCATATCGGGAAATGGGTATTAAATCAAAATCAATTTATCTGCGTGTCTTGCGTAACGCGGATGCAAATTGTTATTGGGCAATGCGTGGACGAGTGCAAGTAGCATCACCCTTGCGATGAAGAAATTACGTACGCTCGAGACGAGGCCGCGTCGTCTGACGGAATTTTGCGGTTATCATGAGGTCAGGTACAATAGGAAATGGGCCCGTGGGAAAGCTTCGAGGGAAATGACAGTAATAGAAAATAAAGATACGAAATTCGAATCTATATTTTGATTTTTAATCATTGCAGATTTTATTAAAATAAATACCGGCATGTCTCTGAACAAAGTACAGTCAACCCTCCTATAGCGCTATAATCCTGCTATAGAGCTACGTGAACGACAATCAGAAAATACAATTAAAAAAACTTAACCCCAAAATGTTGTATACCTCTAGTCTATTATACGGTATACGATTCTATGGTATGGCACATATATCGGCGCTATAAGAGGGTTGACTATAATACGGAAAGCACTGCTCATTTTATAATGGACAATATTAATCATAATTTCCTCTTCTTAAAATTCTCTGTGGTAAATAAGATTTGTTTCTAATACTCTAAGTATTTATATATTCAAGTATTCAATGAAAACGATACAGAATACATAGCTAATTAATAAAAATCTTAATATAGGCGAGAAAAAAAATATTTACATAATAAACATAACGTGTTGACTTATAATTAGTGGTGGCTCGTGGGTAAAATATTTGGTGGTTCTACGAAGAACCCCCCCCCTCGTTGCCGCGCCGCATCCATCTAATACACGACGCTGGTAGCGCTGACGATATAATATATATTTCGTAACATAACAATGTTTTTTGCAAAACAATGCTATTCCTTTTTTTACATATTTTTCCACAAGTAAAAAATCCCCGAGCACATTTTCGACAGTCAAAAAAAAATCGCATTTTTTTTATTAAACCTTATTTATTGTATATAATAGTATTGCTACCAAGATCTAAAATAATCTAAGCATCTTCCAAAAATCAGTAACGTAGATGAATAAAAAAAGTATACGTCAGTTCGATTATCATAATGATATTTGGTTCAATCATCAAAAACCAACGTATACGGATCATCTAGATTAAATTTAAAAAAAATCTTAGAGCATAATGGAACAAACAACAGTAAGAATCGATTTATCAATTGAATCAGTTAATCTGAAAGCCGTGGTATGAACAATAGGTCAAACAGATAAGTCACGATAGTCATTCCGCGTAATGTGAAATGTTTCCGTTGACCTTTTGTCAAACAATAGTTTGACATTGTTGGAAAATTAAAAATCCCGCGAATATTCAACAAACGCGGAGAATATTCGCGACGCCGACAAAGGCTCGTTATTATTGAATCGCAGATGGAATAGGAAATGCACGCAGGATCCAGAGGACAAAGGGCAGTGCAAAACTGCATATTGGTTATCGCGGCGGGTATTAGTGCGCAATTTGCAGACCGGGTGCATCATGAGGATCTCGGGAGCGAGATAAGGGCATGCGGAAGATGAAACTCACGTTGCACTACCGCAGTTTCTTCACCCCGGGCATGCGCATAAATAATGCACAAGCAAATTCGCTACTCCTCGAGCCGACATGTTGCCGTCCCGTGCAATCATCGAGTTCAGGAGTGGCCCGCAACGTCGGTGATGAATAGAATGGTGTGCTATTTTTGCGGAATTATGCCGGAATTTGCAACATGATTTACAAGAGGCATCTCCGGGCTTTGATTTGTGGTGGTGTATGACCGACGATGTAATGTATACTTTCAACAGTCACAAATTGCATGCATCATGTATACTGACGGTGGGTTTTGCGATAAGCCTTCAATTAGCCGAGCGCCGAAAAGAAAAGCTCACGAGTATGCATACATACATAAGTGGCCTTCTAACCCTGAGGCGGGTCTTTGCCACCTGGAGGACACTATGCGATCTCCAGCAGAGACACGTTCGTCCCAACTCTGATGCCAGGACTGTGACGGTTATCCACCAGGGTATCTTGGCTCTTCAAATACCGGTCAGGTCGCCAGCCATGAGCCCGGGAGTCGAACTATCAATGCGCGGATTGTAACAATAATAATCAGAGGAGGCTATGATTAATTCGTATTTAATTTACGGGCATCACCTATATAACACACGTCACCGAATTGGCCTGGATAGCGGCCTATAATAATACACGCCTGTGTAATATTTTTTTAATTAAAAAAAAACAGACTAATTACCTACTTTGCACTGGTTTTTGTCTCATTCGCCCTCCTATTTTTATGCTTTAGATGATTTAATATTTTTTTATATCACAATATAATAAAATAGATTTAAATTAATATATTTAAAAAATATTTTCTTTCAACGAAAAAATTACAAGATTGCTTAACCTAGCCGTGTCGATAGGGTATATTTTGGACCCCAAGTTTTCTCGAATAACTCTTTTAATATAAAACTCACATGTCATAAACATTTTGTATTTGTCTAAAAGTCAAGGAATAGTATTTATATGAATAAAATAATATATATGCTAAATTTAATAGTAAGTCCTCTACAATTTGGGAAAAAAATCGGAAAATCTTTAGACTGTTGTATCGGCTGATGCATTTTATTAAAGACTTTTCATATTACGCAAAGAAAATTTCACTAGCAATATGCGACAAAAGAAACATGTATGAATAAATTCTTCCGATGTCCCGTATTACACGATTTCCTGCAGAACACTATAACCCGCGTTGTACGAGAGTTTAATGTATTTAACCCTATTAGTGCTAAGGAGCTTATCAGTCAATGAATTAACATTCTTTATTTTAAGTTTTTTACATTTAAAAATATATAAAAATGTAGATTTTTTATGAAAAATCACAATATAATTCTGGAAAATCATATTTAACGTCAAAACTTAAAAATAAAATAAATCTGATTCATAAAATTCAAGTACATTAAGTGTAAAATAAATTATTTTGAATTATACAGTAGCTTAAACCAGAAGTTAAAAAATCATAGGACACGTAAGAATCGTGAGACATAAATTAAATTAAATAAAATAATAGAAACGTATTATCGAGTAAGTTAAAATTATAAATTAAACCCGATAAACATTTTATTTGTCTTTACTTTAATCCTAAAAGCACATTTCTTTGCCATAATCGATATATTTATATTATAATGTAGTCAACCCTCCTATAGTGCCTACAAGATACAATTATAAAAAGTCTTAGGGCAAGTTTCTATAGCGTAGTTCCTATCTAGATGCTATAGTAAAGTTGAATATATATCCATATCCACATCCCTTTAAATGGCCATCGTTTTAAGCCACTGGCTAGGAAGTACGATGTAAATGTAAGAGACTCATTGCCCCTGTGTCTTTATAATATTTAATTTAATCTTTATAACCTTTACATGGACGAATGGAGCTTTGGATTTTTTTGTCATGCCATTTATCCATCGTCAAATATATAGTAAAAATGAATAATTAAATCATATTAAATTATCAGCATCTTAATTGTTGACTATTAAACAATCGCATTCCGAAAGGCAGTCGCTTTCTTGAGTGGCAATCATAAAATAATCTCTAAACTCTGGGCATCTCTATACATATCTTGGAAGGCCATGATACGTACCAATGGGGTCACTCAACTCAATAAATCCCATATTATAGTATCAATATAATAAGTAAGCATAGCAAATGCTTTGAGAAGCGAGATTTTTCTAAAAACATATTCGGGTTAATGATTCCCATAAACTCGAATATGCTGTCACACTGCATCCCTATCTTATGAGCTCATGGACGAATTGATCCATTACGTTTATTAAAGCTATTTAATTCTGGATTTAATAAAAAAAACTTTCCCTGGTACGACTATGGTCAACGTGATTCAATTCTATTTCCATTTAACCGCCCATTTAGCGTACCTAAACGCAACGATATTTCACCCAAATTGCGCATTTCAAATTTGGCATGAATTATTGTGAGAAAATTTCAATTCGGCATAACTCGTGTGTTTTTAATCAACACATAAAACAATCCGCGAACACTTTGATGATATAATTATGGCCGACGATCCGCCACACAGCACAACAAAACGCCATTTACTACGCATTTAAATAATTTTATGGGAAAACGATATGAATGGGATCGCTCGCATAATCCGCTGAAAGTGAACCGACCAACACTGCATCGCATCGGATCGAGAAGAGGGATCGCATAAATCATGACCGCGCAATCAATCATCGGCTGACAATTGTGCGAGAAATGGCCTGCGTTATAAAGTCATAAAGCCGGTTAAACACCCTCAATCACGGCGTCGCGCCTTATTATTAAATATTCCCGCGCGAAATTGCGATTTGGCTGCATTTCAGAACTTATTACGGACCGAGAACACGAACTGACCGTTTCTCGCTGAGCACGATAGAAGCAGTGCAGCAAGTGCAGCACGAATCGTCGACAAAGGTCGCTGAAAGAAGTTGCATCGACTAAACATATTCAAGGGAGCTGGCTAACTCTGGCTCTCTTCCGGCTTTCACAATGCGCAATTAATCGAATTTATCAATTCTGCATGGGCGTTGCCGAGGTTCTTCTCGGAAGCGGTAATGGTGGTCCATCAGTGTATATTTAAATTGGAGGGAACGCGGATATTTAATTGGTCACGGGCCGCGCTCCAATGCGAATTGACAAAAAATTACTATCAGACGTTATTATGATCCAAGAAGTAATTAAACTGTGGTGCTTTGACCGATTCGCAACAGGAGCGTCGACTGCAGCCAACAATCGAACCGGCGCACAGTGGGGAGGATCATAAATTCTACTGCCAAAAATCAGTAACTTCTTTTCCATTCGAGCAAGCACTATGAAATTAAAAAATAATATATCACTATGAATAATCTAATAATTTTAAAACTTCTTCATCAAAACCTTTGTTTGAAAAGAACAATATATAAACTTAACTGCTATATATTTATATATTAATAAAAATATATAGAATAGGCTTTATTATACTATACACAACATGAATGTGCAATATAAAATCGCAAAGATATACTCAATTGAATTTGATGCTCCGCAAATATGTCGCTCGCTTTTTTTTGTCCTAGCGTGATTAAAAATGCAATTACTTAAAAAGTGCATCAAAGCGGCAGGATTTTTTTTATTACCGTTAATAATGCATATATTTTCTCTGTATTAACATAATTAATTTTACTAAGACGAACCTGTTAAAAGTTAAAATTTCGGTTAATCAAATATATTCGCAAAGCTTTTTAAAAATTGAAAATATATATTGAGTTAGTTGATGACAATTTACATATCATAATAAATCGTATTCCATCTATTTTCATTAATGTGCAATTAAAAGTCATAAAGATATACTCAAATGTTTTAAAGCTATGCAAATATGTCACTTACTTTTTTTGTCTTGGCTTGATTAAAAATGTAATCACTCAAAAAGTGTATCAAAGTGGCAGGATTTTTTTTTTATTGTCGTTATTAATGCATATATTTTTTTCTGTATTGGCATAAATACTTTTACTTAGACCAACAGTGCTAACATTAAAAAATTTAACTAAAGTTTAATCAAATATATTCGCATAGTTTTTTTTTAAATGAAATATATATTAACTGAGTTTCTGAAAAGTTACATATTAATGAAAATAGAGGAATACCATTTATTATGATATATAATATTAATGTGCGATTAAAAGTCGTAAAGATATATCCAAATTAATTTGTAGCTATGCAAATATGTCACTCGCTTTTGTTTGTCATACCTGAAAAAATGCAACAGAGTGGCAAGGTTTTTTTTATTGCCGTTATTAATGCATAGTCTTTCTCTGTAATGGCATAATTACTTTCACCAGGAAGAACTTATTAAAAGCTAAAATTTCGGTTAATCAAATATATTGTCAAAGTTTATTTAAAAATGGAAAATATATGTTATACTCTTAATTATGACATAAATAACATTTTTATGCAATTAAAAACTGTAGAGATATACTCCATTGAATTTGATTTTTTGATAATGGTTAAGTTTGGAAACTTACATTACAAAATACAGTAAACTAATAATAATATTGAATGCTTTAACTATTATTTGCCTATTTTTTTTAAAATCAATTTTTCAGAAAAAGCATTTTTACATTAGAATTCATGATCCATCCCATAGTGCGGCGCGCGAATCCACGCAGATCTATTAAAATTGACTCAACATGATTTTCCAATAAATCGCGTACATATAATTTGCATTGCCACAGGGCGTGGCTGTTTACTTTCCACTTCATCAATTATCTATCTCGCAACTGACGCAATAAATCGGTAATTGATCATGATGTAATTAAATTCGCGAGACGTTGACCTTACTCGAGACGCGGAATGATCGCTTAAATGGGTCAAGCATTGTAATGCCGCGAGTAAATATAAATTATATCGAGTGGTCCAGCTCTCTTCTATAAAATTAATATGCAATTTATCACGGTGCAACACGGTGCAGCACGATCAGGGCGAACGCAATTACCTAAATGATAATGGCGGAAGGAGAGTCGGTGGCTGGTCTTAATGATAGCCGACAGCGACTAGAGGATTGCATTTCCTGAAACCATAGCCTATTAGACTGTACATACGAATCATCTACTTTGTAGGTAATACGACGAGAATCGTTGACACAGCTATAAAATGACATCCTTAACATGAACATCCACTTAGACTCAAATCGTGCGATAATGATACCGATCGTCTGAAAAAAGTATAACGCACAAATTGCATATAATCAAAGCGGCGAAATATTTCACTTTCGGTTACTTTTATTACTGTTTGGCGATACGAAATTCCATTGCAATATTTCATGATTGAAAGCGAAATTTCAATAAAAAAAAATTATGCTATTTATATATAATGTGTATTAAAATTAGCTCATTACTGAGATTTATTAGATAACCGTAGATTGCAAAAGTAGGAACGCCCTTAACGGTTAAACTGGCATTATCAATTATCATATATTTTGCATATATGCAAGTGATGCAAAAATTATACATCTGGCTTAAATAATAAGCATGTTTAATCATCTATTTGTACATAGTTAAATATAATATTGCATAATTGAAAACGAAGTAATTGCTTAAAATATACCCCTAATTATTATGAAACAAATTAAAAGAAAATTATCCTTGTTATCTCACCATTCCACAATATATCAACATAAGAAATAGAGGATCAGGCAATGGTTTTTCATATTTTTTTTGTGTGGACATTTTTATTAAACTCTACAATAATGATTTTATTAATTTTACTGAAAAATACCACTTCAATGCTGTTTTAAAATTGGGATCATGGATGAGATTAATATTTTTCAATTTGTTCTTAATCTGAATACTAGAAGGAAAGAATTTATTCAGCCTCTATTTATTAATTAGCAGAGTTTTACTGAAAAAGTTCACTGTATGATTTCTTATTTTTAACTATAATATATTTCTTCGGTAGATAAATTTAACTAAATTCGCATAAAAACGAAATATATAGTAATTATTCAAAAGTATGATATTTAAGACGAAATATCGTAACCATCCTTGACCCGTATACTCTTAATATTGCTCTCCAGGATTCTCTACGTCATATTTTTTTTATTATTTAGCTCTTTCGGGACAGAAACGTCTATAATGCGTTTAATGGTCCATGGTTTCTTAGTCTTTCTATTCATTATTCTTTTTTATTCCTCACTTACACCTAAGTGTAAAAATGGAGAATACCAGATTCTACATTAAACGATTTATTTTTTTAAATACGGCCTTATTTTTTTCTAATATTGTATTATCGATAACATTGGATTTTTAGACATCCTAATTCGCTATAATTCTTCAACTCTCTCCAAATCCAAAAAAAAATAGAAGATCAGGATAGTCGATTGCATCTATCGATTATCATCTACTAGGATTTGGACATATTGATCTCGAGTCCAATCTCCTTGGAAATTGTCAAGCATTTTTTCAATTCATTCCTGTCATTTCGTACATTTTAAATTTAATAGGACGCGGGAGATTCGCCATAAACAGCATCTAAGCATCGTTTAATTTCTGCAAGCTTTCGCCTTCGTTTGTCAATAAAAAAAAGCACGACATTCAAGTTTAAAAATTAGATAGATAAAGTAAGATATCTTCAGACTTGTTCTAACAATTTTTTGCGAGGAACTTTTTAATCTAACCACATAAATTTCATGCCGAATAAAAAAAAATCTCATTTATACGCAGATATGTAATTTCATTAGGAATTCCTCATGTATTTTATATGAAAAAAAAAATCATTTTAGCTAACCCCATCAACATAATAATAGCACATATTTTCGCAATGGCCGGGGTTGCAACATTTCAATTTTAATACGCCGTGAAAAATCGCTCAACAGTTATCATAGAAAAAATTCGCTCCGTTTAATAAACGGTAATAGGGGAATATGCATGTTATACATTAGCGTAATTATACAAATAAAAATATATGGAAGAAGTATTAAATTGCCAGGAGATAATATATAGATATCCGACATTTGGTGCAAATTTTTTTTTTGCATCTGATATCCGCACATAATAATACGCGGCGTACAACATCTCGTGCAAAACCATATGTAAATAGTTAATGGAATCACGGTACCGATTCATGCATGTTATAAGAGCGTAACGGTTATTCGATTTTTGAGGCGGCGAGCGAGATGCGGAGGATCTGCCCTTTTGTGGGGGGAACACCCTATTGTGGGTGGAAAGTTAATTACGCGATAATAAGAGGAAATTGATTGCATCTCTCGGACGGGCGATGATGTGGCGTTTTGCCGCGATAAAGGGTCGGATGCATTCTGGTCCCGCACAATGGCCGAAGACATTACCACCAGGTGATTGAATATGATAATCGAGTGGCAGGTGACGAGAATGCGCGTGACTAATCGCGACGCTCCTCATCATCGGACCCGTGGTGGACTCCTGCGAGTGATCGATCAGCGCCGCCTTTGTCGACCGTGATGGAAACGTTGTTTGTAAACGCGCCTATTGACGATTGTTATTGTTTGATGAGCCGATGATAAAGAGGAATTGTGGCCAACCAAAAAAAACGACATGTTAATAACCCCGCGTTCGCATCAACGGAACCTTCGTATGTGACTCTTGCAAAAGTACGAATGCCATGAATTGATCTGTGCAAAAAATATCGATGCAAAGTAACGAAACGGCCACTGAACATCGAGCATAAACAACTGCTATTCACCAAAAAACAATTATACAAACAAACTCTAGCCACAATTTAGTTTTTCTTTAATTCGTGAGGTATTCAGTTACTATGAAAAAAAATAAGGAATATATGCAAGCTGCTGTTACTGCAGCTGTCAGCAGTTAACCATAACTGTCATAAGTCAATATGAAATAAAGCAAAATGATCTGATTTATTTTTGCAATAAAAAAAAATATTTAAACAAAAACTTTTTGAGGTTTTGCAAAATATTCTCCTCGTAAAGATATTATTAACATAAAATTGAATGAAACGACAATTCAGAGCAAAGATAATCGACCCCGACAATTGCACCCCGACAATCATAAACAGCTTCATATACTCAAGAAAAATATATTTAGCAATTTTCATTGTCATCTGCAGTCTGCAACAGTTTGCTGAGTATTTAGAATTTTTTAATATATTAATAGTATGTATCAAGCGAATGATATCTAAATAACTGCAGAAATCCATATTTGTAGAAAATATTTTTATGTATCCATTTGTTAGGGTAATGATTTTTAGTATAGGTTCAATCCAATTAGTAGATAATACATTTACAGTAAACCCTAAATATTTTTTAATATACCGTTCCCTCCTAGAGCGTAAATTTTCAAGGTCAAATTACATATCTTGTAAAAATGTATGTAATGCATTACATGCGAAAAAAAAGGATAATCATTCAATTTACAAAATAAAGCCCACATCCAATTTATTTTATGAGTGCCTTTGGTTTCTATAACGTGGTCCCCATTTCTTCGTTATAGGAGGGCTGTATTATTATTATTTTGACGCGGATTTGTCGCTTCTGATGGGCGCAATCGTCGCCAGATCGTTACAGAACTGAAATCCTTCGACTTAGTGGTACATATATTGTAAGACTTTTCCCGTTAAAATTATACGAAAAACCACCGAATCTTGATCTGTGCTTTTGCCTTCAGAATCTTCAATTTCTTCAAGACAATTGAACAAAATTACTTCTCCCCTTATTTCTCTATAACCAATTGAACAAATGGATACTTAATAATCTATCCAGGATGTCTTCTTTAATTATTGCATTCTCTCTTGGACACGTTCTCTTCATTTTCATATCTAGCTCATCAAAGATGCTTTGCTTCTCAAGGCTACCTTATCTGTTCTTATGGCCATATACTTAAAAATCCAAAGGTCAAACAGATGTCTCATAATGTCGTTATTTTTTTTATTATTTATTTGTTTATTACATGAACGTCTTAGAATATGAGCGTTCGATTATTTGCTTGATCTTGGGTTTTAACCTAGCCGTTCTGATGGAGTCTCCGGATTTGTGACCCCGGGATTTTTATTTTAGTCGAATAACGTTTAGCATTTGTCTAAAAAGAGTTTAAAGAATAAATATTATAAATAATCATTAACCTTTATTGTCCGCAATTGCGAAAAAAAAATAAAACCAACAATATTCGCTTCTGTAGCTACGAGCGCGTTGTTTTTTCTCGTTCGCATCCGATACGATGTGCCGAGTGCGAGTGAAACCGTGCGATAATTTACGCGTCATACCGATTAGTTAAAAATCCATTACATCAACCAAATTATTAAGCATATCATGAATAACTATGATATTTTTATTCTTAGTATAATCAACTTGGGGTCTATTTTCCAATATAAATGGACACCGTTCGGACGATGAGGTTGTTTTCGAGCCGCCGTGACGTTCGGTCAATAAAGCGTCAAAATAACAATAACAATTGCCATAAAATGACACCATTTACCGGCAATTAAAATACAAAGTAACGAATTATAAAATAATAAATCAAGAACACGTCGTTAAATGTGACGACAGAAATAAAATTGTGATTGATGATACGATAATATTCGAATAAAACAATTTTAGGAGAGAAAAAAATAAAACACGATCTAGAAAATTGGAAATTATATTAATTGCAGAATTAAATATCGTTTCAAAACATCTCGTGAAACTATGAAAAAAAATATTAGAGATTCATTGTTCGTATCACGAATCAAAAGCCAGGGCGTCGCTATCGATCAAATGAACCAGATCAAGATCCGACAATACGGAAGTGCCGTTGATGCTTTCAACGGTTGACGGGCCTCATCGCCCTGTCGGCCATTTGTCAGTCGGTCCAGTCGCCGAGGAGGCTGCGGCGACAACGCCGACATATCAAATCCGATCAAAAGGTGGCAACGTACCGCACGACCTGGAGAAAATCACTATATCATTACGCCGAACAAAAAATGACGAGACGTGGGCGAAAAAATCGAATAATCGCATTGGGTTCGTGAATTTAATAACCGAATTCGGGCCGCGAAACCTTTACCAAGGTCATCCGGATAATAATTCCCGGTGGTTTACTGTTACGAGCATTCTGCGAGCCGTGGGTTACCACCGCGATGACTGAACCCCATTACCGTACGTGCTCTATGCGATGGATATCGTGAAGCACACTTTGATAATTAACCGGCCGTGTTTATTTATGTTTTAATTAACAGTCTGCGGATTAACTGGACAACGGATTAGCTGGCCATTGAGACGATTCCAATTATCATTTACAAGATAAAATTAAATCGTGAATATAATCAAGTCTAGACATACTTAATGTCTGAGAAATTAAATATTTAGAAATATATCAGAAGATATAGAATATTTTACGCTTTAATGATGTTGATAATACTGTATTTCCTTATACCATTATTAACACTCTTTCAATTGCTGAAATTTGATTACAAATACTTCAATCGGCATCTCGGCTCCCGGGCTTATGACTGACGACCCGTATTCGAAGAGCCAAGATAACCTGGAGGACGACCGTCGCAGTCCTGGCA
>JAGXCT010036365.1:105383-145704 GCA_022495035.1 Philopotamus ludificatus | reverse complement strand
CGACGTGGACACTTTTCCCGCACCGGTACGAGCGCGAGCGTGAAGCGGTTAAGGGACTCAACCTAGCAAATCAATATGTTAGGCGAAACGGCTTAATTTTAGACTAATCCAAATTAGGACAAATAAAAAAAATCAATGGTGTTTTCTGTGTATATTTTAAATTTTGAAGGGTCTTTAAAATATTAGTAGAACCCGAGCCTCGCATTTTCTGTGAAATACTATCACTAATTATTCACTAAAAGTCGTAACACTGTGTTAACAACCAGAGGGACGTCGTCCATATGGCCAGATTGTGCGGCGCACACAGGCGCCAGAAGAACTTCTTAAAATTTATTAAAATTTCCTATTTTTTTTTACATAAAGAGGGATGGGTAGGGGCTCTAATTAAAGTTTTGCACACAGGCGCCGGACACATAGGTGCGCCACTGTTCCCAACGTATCCCTGCGATATCCTGCACTACTGTATACTACATTCAGTGTGTCGTGGATGAATACCAACTTTTTCAGGCTACTTCTAGTATTGCTTTTTAAATATAGTTCATCTTGATGATGCCCTTCAAACATTTAAGCATACGCATCTCGACGTATGTAATCCGTGATCCCTATTTTCTACCTCTACACTATCACAGACCCTTTGTAATCCTTAAAAAATATTTCAATACTGTTTGTAATTGTTTTTAGGATTATCAGAAAAAAAATCCATAATGCCCAATTCAGGTTTTATGATACGTTCTGTTGATTCTTTTTTATTCTATTTATTTTTTTGTTCAATTAAAGAGGAATATTAAAATAGGCTATAAAATAATTTGACTTCGATTAATTAATTTTAAAACAAAATCCCATTCATTAAAAATGCAATTTAATTTATCTTCGGATCGCATTCTATAAATTACACGGTTCCATTTTCGAGAAGATCTTCTTTCGATGTAACGAGGTGAATAAAATCGATTAGTTTTCAATTATTTTAAAATAATACGCTCGACTAATTTAAACACACAATCCGAAGATTGAGCATGTGATACAATTGATAATGACCTTACGAAAAAAAAAAACAAGCACGTCGTTAATCCACGACATTTTGACGGGAGGCGTGTTCATAATATTTACAAAAATACGATGATTAATGCAAATCAAGCGTCTTAGAACGTCAATAAATTAAAAACGCGCGGCCCTTTTGCGATAAGTCGTGTGAAAACCTTCATAGGGCCGAGTGGTGCGTATATGGCGATGATACCGTAAGAAATATAAAAGTACGAACTCACGCATCTATCACGAATAGAGATACATTCTCTTCGATATATTTTTTTTGGGACACAAAAAGTACAAGTGCACACAAAACTGTACACGACACACTGCCCGCAGAGTAAACATATTTAACAGAATCATTTTTTTTTTTCAGAAAAAATCGATAATAAAAATTCGATACAGTTACTAATTCGAGCGTAGACGCTCCGACGATTAGGTTAAAGAGTGTTACGACGACGAAAAAAAGACGATTCTTCGTTACAGTTCTGCTCGAATGGGTTAATTACCCGAAGATTTTATTGACTGAGTTTTACGGAATCATCAGTACGTATTTTTTTTTTGGCAACAAACGCCAATCAACGCGGCAATAACTAATAATGGCCGAGCAATAAAATGATGATATAGACAACCGTAAAATTCGACTACGTAAAACTTCGTGTTGACCCTAGAGCTTTTAGAAAGACGTCGTAAAATTTAATGTCGATAAATCATCCATACAAATTGATATGATGATGGCAGTCTTGGGAGACCAGTTTGAGTTATTATATTCATATTTGCAAATTTTATGACATTGATGGTAACATTCGTATCTCTGTCCCATTTTCGAAAGATGCATCATGCGAGCTTTGATCGAGAGTATTTTTTTTAAAAAACCAAGTGGATTTTTTCAATCCTAATATTTTTTTAATACATAAAAATCGTTATTAGTGTACAGCATCATTATCGTAAATTCCAGCACGAATACGCATTTGTCATTTCATAACTGGTTCATACACTTCGCTTCGACCAGACAATAATATTTCATTAAGATACGTTAGATCGATTGAGATTTTTCAAGAAAACACACAGGAAATCTATACCGAAGAACACACTCACACACATACACCACGTTACAGTTATGCATTTCAATTTTTTTTCTCACAATATGATCATCCATTAATATGAATCGTTCACATCATTCATCATTCTCGTATTAATATCCTGTAAAGAATGCAATTTTGTCAATAATTGTTGGCTGTAATTGCTTCTATCTTTGAAAAATTTACATACGTATAAGACAGACCTAGATTTGAATGCAATGGGGACATACACGTTGGGCATAAGCTGCAGCAGCAGGAATGCCGATCGATTGTTGTACAATACTCATGCCGATATTAAAAATTCCAATCTTCGATCACAATAATCGAGATATCATTTCGAGCAACATTAACTAACGTCCGGATTATAACGGATCATGATCATTTATGATAATTTAATTGTAAATGCAACTCTTATACAGCAGTAATTATTATAAAACCTGATGTGCCCTAATAGAGCGATACAAATAATTTTCCAAAACAATAATAAATTCCTCGACAGACACGGATATTCAATCAGAGTTTTACGATGCATTTATCGATTGCGAAGTAATGATAGTTTTATCTATTTTCCTCCAAGATTCCTACAGCGCTCACACTAAGAATCTCCGGGTTAATTAATTGCCGAGAGTTGTAATATAATTACTGATAAATCAGAAAGGAGTTTTAACTAAATTTAGTTAAATATTTGAGGAAACAATGAAAAGTCTACACTTAAACGAAATAATCATTTATAATTTAATTATTTTAATAACTTGCTGAGTTTGAGATTAATTTTATCTACACATCCATCAACTTTCCTTATCTATTTCTTATCTCAATTTAATTTAATCTATTTATAATATTCGATAAGAATTACTATTAGAATTATTTTAAAGATATTACACAATAGACTAGAATTTCCAGCTACTCTTTTTGAATTTTGAATTGTGTCATTGCGTCTCACATAGTTGAAGAAAAATCGAATTTATTACAGAATTCATTTGTCATTCTTAACCGAGCCGATGGTCTATTTGGGACCCCAAGTTTTTGATTTTTTTCGAGTAACTCTTTTAAAATAAATCTTACATGTCACAAACTTTTTGCTAAAAAAGTCTAAAAAAAATAATTATTCGCTTCTGTTGCCACGGGCGCATCCGGTACAATGTGCCGAGTACGAGTGAAACCATACTAGTGACACGTGCCACGAAAACTTTAAGTCGGCGACGTGTCCTGAGTCTGCAGCCTCAGTAAAACAATCTAAAATATTGTCAAAATTAAGAAGCATATCATGAATAACTATTTTTATTCTTATTTATACATTTTTTAAAAACAAACGTCAGACATTGATGAAGAATTCATCAATATTTTAACCTGAAATGCTTGGGGTCTATTTTCCATTATAAATATACCCCCTTCGAACGACGCGGTTGTTTTCGAGCCCCCGTGACGGATCGATTAAGAAAAAAAAAATAGCTAAGCCGGAAAGTATTGACAATTTTTTTTGACAACAAGCACTACACAAATATTACTATGGAAGACAATTTTCATTGCTCTCTAAAATCGTTTTCCGATTCTTCGATTCCTCTCTTGTAGAATAATTGAGTGTTTACCACTTTTCCTAATCTTTAATAATTCATAATGAGTTTCACTGAAATGTCTGACCAAGCGCAAATAAGTGTCTCTCTCAAGGTTATGATGATTGAGGAATTGAATCTAGTGCTTGATTTGTAGAAAGCCATTGTTTTCTCTTTGGGTTTACAATCCAATTCAAAAACGGATCGGCCTCATACCTAGACAAGAGTGACGTACATATGGCTATCCTTTTTACTGATCCCTTTCCAAAGATATTGTACTGTTGACCAGAGATAGCCGAGATCTTGTAACAATTCCTGGTTTGCGAAGTTGGATTCCACTAATGAATTTAAAGCGATAACATCCAGTTTATCTTAGTTTATCGTTTAATTCTCTAGCATCACTTATTATATAATTTCGCAGATAGTCTGATAGTCACAGAATATTTTTTTTCAGCTCCTTCACATAATGAAATCGAATTTCTGGTTCAAAATATTTAAATCTGCATCTTCTAACATCTGGCCATAAACATTTCTTTCCAAAGAAGCCGGATTACAACGCCAATTGCTTTACATTATTGAAAAATTAAATATACCAAAAGTCATTTAATTATTCTTAAGAAAATTACATTATGGATCAGATCAAAGTGCATCCAATAATTGCATTGGATCAATGCATTTCCTGATTCGAAATCCGAATTACTTTGTTCAATAGTAGTATGCAGGATAATAAAGCAATTCGCGCTATCGTCTCACTCTCGTAAACGTCGCTTGTAAATCGTCGGCAATGTCTCATAAGCTCGACTTGCAGCATGCAAATCACGAAAGCCTATGCTAGACAATGAACGAAGAAGACGGAGCGAAACAGCGAGAGAGGGAACGAAAGAGAGCGTCGCAGCGACCGCGGACAAAGAGGAAATCCTCGCGAGAGAAATTTCGCATTACCACCCGGGACAGGCCCTCGCAGTCCGTTTGCGAGCGAGTCTGCAAAAGCAATTTTTAGTGGCGACATCGAAGTGTGCCACAAACGGTTCATCGATATGTATCGTGGCTACCGGTCAGCAGGGAACCGTTGCAGTACCAAGTGGAGCGAAATTGCGGCAAAATAGCGAGTTTAACACCAAACTCGAACCCAGCCTGGGCATCGCGCATCGACACTCGGAAGCGATGACCACTTGCCCGTAAATACTTTGTACCCAATCTATGAATTAATACGGCGGAGAGATGAAAAAAAATCGATCGATGCGTGATTTTCGAGTGTTTCGTAGCGGTTTTGCGGTTAAAATAAATGCAGATACGATGCCAATTACATGCCGTGTATAATATATACATATAAAGATCATCACGTCAAAACATAATCTGCATTAATTAATAATCTCGCGATTGCAAATCGGCAATTTCATTGAACGGAAATGTATCCTGAAAAAGCATACGATGAATGCGAACGTCGTCATATTCAATTATTAATTTACAGGTGCGAACGTGACCCAAAAATTAATCCCAGTCGCATATGTAATATTTTATTGCATGCCCATTGACCGATTGTAATCCGACTGGAGCCGTTACATCCAACATTGTAATTTTATTACATGTTTTCATACAAATTGGAATCAAAATCAAATATTTCACTTGTTGTTAACTACCGGTTTAATTCGGACAGAATTTTTGCATCAACACAATTTCGTACAGAATATAAAATAATCGTATATACGAGCTTAAAGCTCGCCTCAATCAATTATGACAATATTTATTTTTTATGAAAAAAGATTTCGTGTAATTATCCGGAGCGGAAATGAGATATTCTGAATGGTATGGCATTACAGGAAATATTTCATATCGAAGCGTGGAGAAAATCGAGACAATTAGATTCGCGTTAACGCGTTTAAAAACAATAATCACCGCTAGTCAATGTATTGCGACGTATAACGAAGCCGAATCGTTATACGCATTCATAAACGCAACGAAATATTATTATGCGATTATTAACGGTGATACGAAATTAGTGACTGCCGCAAATTATGTGGTAAGCATTGAGCCTGAGCCGAAGAATTCGCCGCTACCGTGTTACACAAGAGAATGACGACGGCGCTCGGAAAAAAGCGTTCATTCAACAGAAGACGTAACACCGATCGTAACTGCACACCGGACGCCGTGGTCATTCGGATCGCAGACCGAGACCTCTGACTGAATCGACATTGGATACTGAACGACATACTTGCGAGGTGTGAACCAAATGATAGCTCTAGAATCGTGAGGTTGGTAATATGCACACGAAGAACATGTGTATGTATTTGGAACAACGTACGTGTGGTGTGCCTCAATTACGAAACACATGTTATTGAATCTTCAGGAGTGCCTATCGATATACCATTATTTTATACAGAACTATATTACTGAGATTATGCTTGTTCTTCTCTTATGATTCTTTTACATCAAGTCAGAGAGAGGTTAATCTTTATTTAGAGTATATAGCCACGGGACTATCATGTGTTATTTAAAAGATTACAGCAATTCCTTGAGAATAAATATAATAGTAAAAGTATTGTATAAGTAATTGTGTAAAAATTAAATGAAAAATATTTTATTATCATTAAAAACGAGATAAAATTTCGGCAATAATGAAGAGATATCAACGAGCGTACTTCTAAAACCCGACTATATATATATTTTTTTTATTTTAAGAATATTTATTGCATTAAGGTAAACCAAACAAGTGTTTTTTACAGTAAAATAGATTATAATTAATTAATCACATAACAATTCGACTTGTGATGTTGAATAAATTAAATAAAAAAATATAAAAAATTGAAAACAATGTATAATATTAGTTGACAATGAAGAGATATCAACGATCGGTCAAGTATAAAACCTTGCCTTATTTGGGCACCCCAAATTTTCTCGAATAACCTTTTAATATAAATCCTACATATCATAAACATTTTGTATGTGTCTAAAAAGGACTAAAGAATAATTATTATAAATAATCATTGTCCTTTATTGTCGGCAATTGCGAAAAAAAATAAAAATAACAAAATTCGCTTCTGTTGCCACGGGTGCGATGTTTTTTCTCGCTCGCATCCGGTACGATGTGTCGAGTGCGAGTTATATTTTTAGTAAAAAATATTTTTTTAATGAAATGCTTGGGGTATATTTATCATTATAAATATACCCTTTTCGGACGACGCGGTTGTCTTCGAGCCGTCGTGACGGATCGGTTAAATAATGCTAGAGATCAGTTTGTGTATAATTACGACGAAGGTATCTCCAGATACTAAAACATATTATATCAACATAACAGTAAACCTCGTATAGCACTCTCTGCTGAAGCGCGGATCTCTATAACGAGTTCGACAGTTCCACATATAGAGCGTAAATTTTCAATGTCAAATTACACATTTCGTAGTAAGACCATTCAAAATATATGAACGCAAAAATTATCAATTTACTCCAAATCCCCAAATGTTGTATAGATGCCTAGGCTTTTATAGCGTGGTCTTGTTACTTTTGTTTTCATGATTATCTGCAGAAGGCGATACTCTAGTCATCGAGTACACATTAAGCTTGATCTTCACTAAAGCCACAATGATCGATGGCAATTTTAATATCAAAGATTTAAATTGTACATAAATCTCAATCAGATGTTAAAGAATTTCTACCACATTCTTTGCATTCGCCAAATTTTCTTCAGAGTACAAATAAAACATTTTTCTCAGCGTCCACAGACACCATGAACATGACCTATCGCATCATTGTACGCGCACACACGTTCACATAAAATTCTTGTCACACGATGATATCCGCGAGATCGGTCATCATCATCATCCAATTCGGATTGTGTCATTTCTGGACGGTCGCGTCTTCCTCTCAGTCATTTTCATTAGGTCGCAGTTCTCGCGTGTTACTTTCGCAGCGCGTGCCAGTTTCGGCCATTATTTTATCGTTTTATCTCGGGTTTTTAATCATAAACCGTCGCCATCGAACACAACCATCCGAAATGTCAAACATCGGATACGTAAACCGATCTGTCGAAAATTTGGGAGCCCAGTTATTTTATGGATCGCATCATTTCACGCTCTACTGATATTACTCGGTTCCATAATAATGATATCAAGGCTGTTTGTTGTGTATACGAAGAGGCTGACGTTTGTTTTGATTGGGAATGAAGTGAAGGCGGATGCAATCATGTTCGGGATCGAGCCGGCGATTTGATTGATTGATGTTTAATATCCCTGAGTCCCTTCTACGAGTAATTAACCCCGGGTAGTAATTAGGGACTGATTGGACGCTCATTACGATCGACCTAGTCTCGGGCGTTGTTTTATAACTTCGCAAGTGTGCAGCCCTTCGAATCTAGGTTGAAAATTTACGCTCTTCGTGTGTGGTCAAAGGCGGCAAATTTTCCGACGCTTTTCAGTGTCAAATTGGCGCGACAATGATGTGATAATACCAAAAGTGTGCTGGAGTCGGCTCCGCTCGGCCACGCCGGGCAAAAAAGGATGATGATACGTTCAAAAATCGCGGCGAACAGTAAATCTTCATTTTATTTATCGAGGCTAATGTAAGTTCAGAAGAATGTGTAATACTTGCCTCGGTGGCGCACTTTTTCTAGGCAAAACGTTTGCGTTTTTGTTTTGCTTGTTATTACTTCATATTAATTTTCTCATGGTTGTTCTTTTTTTGCATCCACACAGTCTTCTCTCTGCGCTCATGTAACGGGCGCAATTACGATTAGACAAAAACCGGAACACCTACAAAAGGGTTCTGCGTACGTACGACTGTATGACATACAGTGCCATATAGACACGCGAATTTTCGAAAAAGAAAAAAAAACAATAATCAACAAAATTATTAATGACGAAATTTCACAGCATTCTATTCGCCATTAATAAATTTGACCCGAATTTTTAAGAGTCCATTACGAGTCCCACACATATCTTATGGCTATGTGGGTAGAACTATTTTTTTTTACAATTAATAGCTAGTGGACATTAAAGGCGATCAATAATTGGATGGACGATAACAACTCCATAAATAAAACACGAACATATTAACGAGAATTAAAATATGGTGTAAAATGAAAATATCTTAAGGAAATCAGATCCCAACATAAGAAGGAAAAGATTAAACTTTTCCATTTTATTGAATCGAATATCAGATCAAACCCTAAAGATGCTTCTTATTAATTTTCCCAATGAATATTAATTTTAATAAATTTGTAACTCATAGATTCCACTAAAATCAGACAGAATGGAAAGGGTTACCGGAATTATAAGGAAAAGAAAAAGAAGAAGATTATTCTTAAGATTAAATATCGACGCTGAAAAGCAATTTTGTTTCACTGTATCTAGAAAAATGGAAATATACAGGAGATTCAAAAAACATTTAAAATAGTAATAATCCTTAAACTGAAAAATACTAAACTAGAACCGTAATTTCGATCTTCTTACAACATTTATCATGCATTTATTGGAAAAATCGTACTAATTTAAACATATACAAAAAAAATTGCTTTCCAAATATTTTTTTATACAAAAATTGGAAAGCAGTTTGTGTTTATTTTAAAAGATATTTTCTAATAAATTTAAACCGTCATATGTGTCCTAGTATTTATACTTTCAGAATCCATATACATTCATTTTTACACAGAAAGTTAAAAAAACACACGTGTTTGCCTTATAAAAATGAAAAATAAATAAACATTTCCTGAATCAACTCATAATTTATACGTAACGTAACATATTTTCATATGACTCTATACAATTTTCGATTGTAATCAGGGACGGCTCGTCCATATACACTGCGAAGCTACAGCACCCCCATATTTTTATATGTATATTAAAATAAAAATGAAGTAGTGTGGAGCAAGAGCGCTGCCCGCTCGTCAGCGCTACTAGCGTAGTGAATAGGTTGGATGCGGGGGGCAACGAGGTAGGGGGGGGGAAGATTTTATCCACGAGCCGTCACTGATTATAATTAAAACTTTAACATTGACACAAAAGCCAAGACTATTTTTGTTATTTTGCATTCAATTCTTTTGGACATTAAAAAAAACTCAATACAGTTGCAAAAAACTTTTATAAACCGGATATATGGAGAATGATAAAAATGACCGATTCTTTACTACATGTAGTAAATGGAAACTTGGATACTTTGGACATCTCGCTAGAAGAAACGATAGCCTGGAGAAGCTTGTCGCGCATCCGCTAGAGTGAATCAAGTGAAGGATAACCAAATGAAGATCATCACAAACTCGACCGTAGTAACTGCCATCGAAATACAGAGGATCTTGGAGAGCCAAAATCAAAAAGATTCGAAGCAAGAGTAGTCACGATCTTCAAAATGTCGAATGACGGGTATCTGCGTCGCCCGCCCGTACGAAAGGATTCAATACAACGCGTATGTGCGTTTCCCGGTGTTTATATAAAAAATAATATTATATAGAAAATATTATAAATGAATTTAGAACACTTCGAGATCTTTACATACCCTATCGCATTACAAAATTAATGGATTCGATTCTAATAGCCGCGTATATGTAAAGATTTCTATTCATTACTAGGATTAACACCACTTAAGCCATTCAATTGCCCGGCTCACTTTTAAAGCCGCCATTACACGAATTAGTACTATGAAAATTATACACGATCATTACAATTAACGATAATCATTCTACCAAAAGCGCAACATTACGCACAACGTCAGAGACGAAGCTCGATACCATTCTCTTGCAGCTGTACAACAGCAATTATGCCCTCGTCTGGTTACCATTGTGCGTAATAGACCGTGTCGACGACGCTCTGGAACTTAATTGACCCCGATGATGTCGCAATGTGACGTTCGGCGAAAATGGAAATGTTTCATTAGAAGAAGCAACGAAAGCGGAAGTTTTCATGGCCGCGCACGGTAATGGAGTGCTCGTCGCTAGACAATGCATCGCGAATACGGGTCGATGATATAAAAATATACTAGTCTCGTAATACTTTGACGGCCCGACACACAAAAAATGTGTCTAACGATTATGGAACAAAATTTTTACGATTGTCTCAGAGCGAATATTATTTTCCGCCATACATTACAAAACAGAGCGTAATTTAGATTATTGTTTGTTGGGTTTTTTTTCGCTGTTTATTGTTTCTAAGCACCGAAGACACCGTCGAATGATTGACGACGGCCATTACGGTACATATAATTATCCGATCAATCCGTGTAAATATCGATTCATAATCCTGATAATAAATGTATCAATCATTATTCGGCTGTGTGGTGTCTGTATTGACTGCTGGCAGTCAACGGACTGACTAATGAACGGCAGTTGAAATGAAGAAAAAAATATATATGGATCAAATATTCATAATCTTCGAAATCGTTAATAATTAGATCATCTCGCCACATATTTATAAATACATTCATATCTTAGTTTCATCTGCTTCACGTGCTGTGTTCGGACGTAGGCGTCTAGATGTCTACATGACTTTGATGGCGAATTGCCTTCGGCGAGATGAAAAAGCTTCTTCATTCCAAGATTCGTCAATGTCCAGTAGCGAGTGTACATGCGCAAGAGAGCTTTCTTCTACATAGCTACCGCTCTCTTCTTATTGTCTTTTATTATCAATAATAGACCGTGATAAAGTACTAAATTTTACGGTATCAAGTGTGACTGTAAAAGGTATAATCATCTTCGTGTGATGCATTCATGAAGGCTTTAGTTTCTTGCGTCAGTAATATGCCAAAGAAGTAAAATAAAAAAATGCCAACCCATCTCTCCCTTTTCCCGACAAGAAAGGGTTAGAATTTATTTGGTGCAAAGCCATGTAATAAAGCTTAATTAAATGTTAATCATAAAAAAATACTGACTAAAAAAATATTGGCAAGTCGTAACAAACAAAAAGTTGAAACTTCATTTAAACACTGGCAAGTTTCTTTACCAATACCTGTTTCGTTTTCCGGGTGAGATACTAAGAACATTTTAAGGGGTGTCGAAAAGAGCTTTTGTCCTTGAGAAGATTGAGCAAGCCTCTCGATCCTTGTTTATCCGCGACATCATCAAAATATTTTTTATTCTTTCCGCTCAACTCACATCTCGAAGAATTCGAGGAGCTCCAATGATGGCTCTATAGCCCCTTGGGGTTTTTGGTCTCAATGATGATACTTCTCCATATAATCCTTTCCAGATCGGCAGTATTCCAGCCCATCACCTTCCGTGTTTTTAGATCATCCGGCATTAAGAGTTCTAATTAAGGGTCTTTGGAGAGATGGTGTACATGATCGAGTCAGCACAGTTTCTGTGTCATAATAAAATGACTATATCGGTCTTGCTTCAATCAGTTGTGCACCAAGTCTCCTCCACATATTGATCTGTGATTTGACCAGCTTCGAGTAGCATAACATCTGTCCTAACTTACTGCATAATCAAATATATCTCCTGACCAGGGGCAATATATGGTCAGATTGTGCGGCACACACTGGCACCGTATTATTAGGTACGCCAAGAAGCGCCAAGAGGGGAAAAATTAGAAAATATTTAATATTCATTCATTAAACATTCTAAAATCCATTAGAACGTCCTTTTATAAATCTTTTTCATAAGATTTTTTTATTGAGCCCTGACTGCATTTAGCTATATTCTGCATAGCCGATCTGTAACAATATTTTTTTCCTTCATCAACACATTAATCCCTTCCGTCAAGTCTTTTGCATCATGATCGGGGCGCGGCGTCCATATGGCTAGATTGTGCGGCGCACACAGGCGCCGGAAAATTGGGGGCGCCACCAGGATTTTTTTTTTTAATTAATTACATTTCTTTCAATCGACATTATATCATATATATAACAATACAAGTGATCGCCCATAGTTCGTCTTATAAACTATACCAGACGAGCAAAATTTGTTACTCCTCCTGCTTCATTAGAATCTAACATGCAGACTAGTATAACAGTATTATAGAGCTTTAATTCGTATTTCCATTCGTCTTCACAATATTTTCAACATCTTTCATCCCATCATAAAATATTATTCGTCGAATGAAAATGTTATAACTTTCGGATCTCTGTAAATGCTCTGTTGCAGCGGTAATATATTGAGAAAATATTCATAATCATCGCTCTTTATATGTAGCCGTGTTGATCCATCGACAGTTCTAACAACAGATTCACAAATTATGATAATTCTCCATTGAAATTCCGCGTAAACCGAGTGACGGGTGTGTTTATAAATCATCGCATTCGAAGTGAAAAAAAAATGACCCGTTGCAATAAGAGCATTGGCTCGAGTCATTATGTGATTCATACGAAATTGTGTGCAAAATACGACGGCCGTTGTATCGCTAATGCACTATTTAAATCGCACAATAGTGTCTTAAAGCGCGAACATAACGGTCCGTTAGCAATATATATTAATTTTAATATTAACGCGGCGGACATTATTGATGTAACCGATTCGGATTCAATATAATAATAATTGCATTTCGTGCATAACTACGGTCAAATGCAGCGCGGGCTGCATGGGCGGCCTCAACAAGGTCAGTGTGTTATTTGCATTTATGGTAACGGACCGCGGCGGCGAAGAGTTGCTGCCGACATCCACGACAAACCTTTAGCGAAACTGGTAAATTAATCAAGGCCAGAACGCGTGGTAAGCAGTGATCCACAAAAATCAGCAATAACTATTATTTCAGAGAGGGGCGCGCCGTCCATATTGCCAGATTGTGCGGCGCACACAAGCGCCGGACATTATCGGGGCGCCACTAATTTCAGAGTTATAAGGAAGGATACGTTTAACGATACTTCCGCATGCCGCCGATACTCGAGCCCTGGTCCATAGATCGTGTGTTCCAATCTGATGCATTCCCTTTATAATCGCATGCGATAGTATTGGGAGGAATATAAAATTCTAAAACCAGCTTTGCGGAATTCTCGCCGTCGAGCTTTTCATTCCTCGCACTCTGAAACAATGCATCTGACATTTATAATTCCGCTGCATATGATCAGAGCAATCAGGGACGCGCGGTCTATATGGTTAGATTGTGCGGCGCACACAGACGCCGTGGCGCCAAGAGGGAAAATTTTTTTAAATATAAAATAATTCGTATTTTTAACCACACCAGACGTACAGAGGGGGGGAATAATTGAAGTTCTGCACACAGGCGCCGGATACTATCGGCGCGCTACTAAGAGCAATCTGTATTTACAATGTCAAGTGCATCGATCAACGGAAAACCCACGCAAACCACGACTCGGACCAAATTGGATCCTAACGAGGTCAAAATACCAAACAAATACTTCATAATTAAAATTGAAACCGTATTTGCCTTCAAATGATGAATGATACAAATACCACAACGATGCTGTGCATAAATCTACGAATCCAGAAGAAATGGGCGATCTGTCTCGGCGCAGTGGTACAGATGTGGCAGCAATGGATAACTGTTCACTACAACTTCCGTAAGCCATTCATATTGGGAGTCAGCAAGATCTAGGATAATGTTAATGGCGCCATAAATTAATCCTGCCTCTGAATGCATTGCCGAAGACGTATTAATCAGACGAATGCATGAGAATTGAATTAAAAGAACTCTTAATTGAATTTCTCTTTGATCCCATGATATTTTCACGAACAATGATCTATTTAAATCGCAGATTTAAACTAATCATACGTTGTTTTTTTGTTTTATAGATTTGCTCGTGTGCGCAAACTCAGTCAAAACTTCCGTCCGATCTTGTCTAATGAATATTGATAAGTGTATAATATCGCAAACACGATTCTAATCTATCTTCTTTCCTCATTAGATGATCATTAAACACTAACGGACTCGTATGTTAATTGAATATATATATTCAAAAGAAATTATTGCATGTACTGTTACATAAACACGGCGATTGTAACAACGATTGGGATCAATCACGATTGAACGTTGACCAAAATTTAGGACAGAATTATTTAAATATAACAGAAGAAGATTCGAACGAACAATATCCGCGCATTGTGAAAATGTACCCATCAAGTGTGTTACATCTTTTTTTTATATTGAGACTTGTCGATCCCATTGTTAAATGTTGAACTACTATTGATTGAAAAGAGTAACACATTTCCCAAGACCTATCATAACACTTATTCTGCATCAATAAACGGATAACGTGTACAAGTAGACCTCACGAATATATAATAATTTTTATTTTTTTATTTTACAGAACGTTGCGTTGCCGGCAGGATCTACATCGGTTTTGGCAAAGCCTACCAAATACCACTACTATCCGCATAATCAGCACATTTATCTATTGCCAGAGTGTGCTATTCAGCAGGTAATATACATTTAATATATTAATAATAACAATGCTCGCCACATAAATGTGAAAAATATGGTACGTTACCTAAACATATTATTTCTTCCAAAAAATAAATCAAGCAAAAATTCAAAATTACCGCATTATGGGACGAAAAACAATTTTATTACAACGAATAGTGAACGAAATTAAAACCAAATCTGTTACAATAGACTTCTCAAATCCATTCTGAGATATAGTCTACAAGTTCAACACTGTTTATTGTAAGATCTGTATCTAGAAGCAGTGTTGCGCATGTGTGCGGTGCGCTCTACAATAAAAAAAACCATTTTATGAAAAAGAGTTTTTTCGAGTTTAACCAGTTTCCTGCCATGATCCCCATTTGGGGACTATTATTGCTCTGCAGTTAGTAGTACTTGCAGGAATATTTTAACTGGCAGCACAGTTACGTTCAAAAGAGTCTGTAGCGACATCTTTATAAAAAACAACTTGCAATAGTTTTATAAGATTAGAGTAAAAAATTAAAGGTAAATCGTCAAAAAATAAAAAAAATCTGGAAGGTAACGGGTTAAGAAAGTTTAATGAAATAATATTTAATATATTCCAATTCCCCTCTTGGCGCCTCTCGGCACACCTATTCTTTCGGCACCTGTGTGCGCCGCACAATCTGACCATATGGACGGCGCGCCCCTGTCTAGAAGGCCTATAAAAGCCGGGATATCTGTCCCGAGTTCAAAGAAAAACTGTACCTTTCTCTCCGAAAATAAAACCAGCCCGCCTTCATTTTCGAAAAGATCGCAAATTTGACAGTATCTGATTGGAAGAGAATTGCCTTTTTAAAAAAATCTTAATTTAACTTGGGATAGGAATGAACGCTGAACAAATGGAGAACTTCTGAAGTTCGAATGCACACTGCGGAATACCTAACATTCGCCCTACATCATAATTTGGGGATGAAATATTTCAAAAGATATCAATTTTAAAGCTGTATACGTCGACAAGGAAACGATGAATACAAATAAATACAAAAGAACAATAGAAGACGATGGTATTTCCACATTGGAAGACCTTATCTAATTGCCCGAATTTTTATGACGGTTTATCTCTGAGGGTACAATTCAACCATTGCACAAAAAATGATGTCAAATAATGAAGAAAACCATGACCTACGCTTTAGGTGTTAACCTAATTTTAAAAAAAAGAGCAAGAATGAAAAAGAACTATAAAAACATTTTTAATTTATACATATCTATGCTAAAAAGTGTCATGTCTATCCATAGCCTTTAAAGGATTTAGTTTACTGCAAGTATAGTCAACCCTTCTATAGCATTTACTGCTATAGAGCGCAGTGTACGGCAATTCCCTTATATATTCCTATCCTCCTAAACGTTAAATTTTCAATACAAAATTACAAAATATTTGATGATAATTTCGTAAGATTTACATAATACAATTAAAAAACCTAACCTCAAATTTTGCAAGGCCCTAGTCTTCTATAGAGCGAGTTTCTATAGTATGGTCCCTATCTCAGCGCTACAAGGGGATTAATGTCTTATTTGTCATTTTTTTAAAAATGAAAAATTAAAATTATAATTAAAAATGATAAATAGTTACATTTCTAAAATACTCAATAAATTTAAATTGACCTTAAAAATTATTCTTAAGTTGTAATAAGTTTGAAAACTACAACATAAATAATCTTCGTTCTGCGTTCACATTTATGTGGCCATCGTCGTATATTTAACATCCTAATTAATCAACGTTAATATTCACCGACAGGTTTGCAATGCAGTGTATGTCCGATTAAACTATACACAACCACTATGCGCTTGTCCTGCTCGACACAGAGATCCATGTTCGGCATCTTTAAACGCAGATGATTTACATACAACATTATTAACAACGGACTCCAAAAAGAAGGTAATGAAATACACGCATATTAAAAATACACAAATATCCAACACATTCAATAAAATATAAACGTGTTTTATTATTGCAGTACGCTCACAAAGCGATAACTCTCGTTAAAACATGCGAAGCGACGTCGGAGATGAGAGAATGCCGTGCGCCGAGAGATTGGTCTTTACTAGCGCTACAGAACATACGCACGGGCAAATCACATTATTTGGTCATATGCAGATGTCCGGAAGAATTTATATTAGGTATTCTATTCGATAAATATATGAATAAGCGTCGATTTAAAATCATATATAACAATGATGGTTAATTTTAACAGAGGGACCGATGTCGCACGATCAACCGACATACGCTTCCGTCCCCGGAATCAGAGTATACGGAATGATGTGCGTACAACCGACTCAAACACAATCGACTGCCGGTAAATATGATAAATAAATAAACGTATGGAATATTAAAATACGAATTATACTAAAATAATATGTCATATTTCAGCGTTCAACAGTGTGACGACTCGTCCGACGACAAATGCATACAAAGTCGGATATTCGCAACCGCCGTTCAATCAGGAGCAAACGCATTCGAGATATCCGGGCTACGCCGGACCCGGATTATATTATAACAGGATGGCGAGGAGGATCCGAGACACGAGCAGAGTGATGAAAGGTTTCCATCGCGAGAACACACCGCCGTTCCCGTGGGAAAAAGCTAGGGAGTTAGCGTTAACGGCCAATTGGGATAACTGATATTGAATAGACAAATAATTGAATAACAAACATATTTTAAAATTAATGCAATAACATAAAAATTATACGATCGTAAAAAAAAAAAACAATACGATCGACGACAATATTTTTATGTTATTGATAAAATAAAGTAGAGAATTTGAAACTATTTTGATTAGTACATTTTACAGCGACGATGATTCGATATTACATATTTTTATGATGAATCAAAAGAAAATTCGTAATAAAATCTAAGTAATATGCATATATTTTTAAGAGGCCATATATCGAAAATTTAAATATATTAACAACAACAAAAAATCCCGTTGCAGTAATAAAAATTAACGTGCGTTGAATATGTATCCATAAATAAAAACACATTTATTTATGTTGATTTTTAATGAAACGCTCGCATAACAATCTCGGTATCTATCAATTGCAGTTTATCCTAGGCGTCAATTCGTCATATGGACGACACGAAAAACTCATATTAATAATGTCGATTGCAATATGAAAACATTGTAATGCATTATAGTTTTAATATAATTTTGTGATGTGTGTATGATGAATTAATAACCATATTTGTAATATTTATAGGCATTCGCATAGAATATTATCATTATCTTATTATATTTATTTTTGAGTTAATGCGCTGAATGTATCAAATGCGGAAGAATATTTGAATTTCCCTTTCCTTTCATATTAAGAATAATAATCTAACAATAAAAGAAGTCATATAACGAATTAGTATTACGCTATCACTATATAGAATACTATCCTCAACGCAAAATCATGGGTACTGTTTATGGACGATGGGCTTTAATATGAATTCTTTTATAATATTTTTATTTAACAGGACCTACAAACGTATTCAGTAATGTATATTTCTATAATCTAATTATGATAATTATACATATAATCGAATATGATCTTGTATTAAATAAAAAAAAATATAAACGATAGACGAATCCATTTATATTTTTTAATATTTAATTTCGATCACAATATTACATTGTAAATCCCTGATTTTTTAGACTAAATACAATAAAAAACGATCGATAAAGCTATAAATTTCTACGACACACATTTGATTCAATTAATTAAAATGAATATTGTAAAGTCAAAAAAATCGGAGGATGTGGTACAAAATTAATTATTATCGCTTTTGCTTTAGTCGTGTGTAAAACAAACGTTAGTCTTCATTAAATCTAAGCAATAAACATATTATATAGCAATCTATTATTCATTTTAAAGAATAGATATATAACGTTTGAGTTCGGTCGAAAGACGAAAATTTTTACACAGCATTTAAATTCATATATAGACTAGAAAATAATTTAATAAAATTATTTATTTTAACATATTATATACGATAGAAATCTAACAATTAATCTTAAGTACGACGAATGACGTTTTGAAATGTGTAATCTAATTAATAATATGTAAATAAATTTGCAATCGCTATCGTGTCTTAACAATTATAATGTTTGTGTTTAAAAAGTAGTGATATCGTGCACGGAATAATCCACACGATGTTTCTTATTTAATAATTTAAAATATTACGATATATTTAACAACATTATACATCTTATATATGTGAATTTTTAACGCGATAAAAAATACAATAAAAAGAGGAAGGAATGCAAAGATGCTTTTTTATTTAAATAAAAAAACAAGCATGATCATCTTATATGTATGTAGATATAAATTATATCATACATTTGGCACGTCATATAAATTTAATGAAGATGAAAATATATGAAAATCCAATTAGAACTACTTAAATAATAATTTATCTTTTTTTATTTCCTTCACAAATGAGAAGAATAATTATATCCGAAGTTCAACTGGAAGGACGTTTAAAATACTTCACTTTGGTTTTTGAATAGATTTTTTAACAATTTATGAGGAATGGATAGTTTATGAAACTCAAACTATTAATCACAGTCGAAGGAGAACATAGTCACTGCTTAAGAACCCCGTTCACCTATTGACCAATTAGTAGGAACGGATAATCAGAGTAGTCAGAATTCCCCACCTTTACTTTGATAACCATGAGTGAGATTTCACATTTGTTATATTTTGGACAATGTTTCCAATCATCCCTCTAATTTGGAACATATTGTGACACATCTTAATTCGTATTTAATATCTACCAACAAACACAATTGATCTTATTCAAGCCGTGGATCAGTAGATCAAGGTTGCAAAGATGTTCTGAAGGATAAAGCTGTGTCAGACCGGTCTGATACAGCTCCATCCCCTGCCATCCTTGTCAACTAGATTCCAAAGAGCCATATAAAGATTATCAAAATAACATGCATGTTACCTACAAGCTATAACACTGGTTTAAAAATTGATAAGACATAGAGAGAAGCAGGACCTTTCAGGAAAAATTCGAGATTCGAGGCTTCTATTCAGGAAATACCGTTGAGTTTTTCTACTCATCATAATTTGTTTTATGGTTAGTTTTTAATATCGTTCCGCTTTGCTTTCCCCTATATTTTTCTCTAAAACATATAGTTGCTAATTTGAGGCTCCTAGTATTGGGAAGCTCAGGGCAGCAGCCCCTCTTGCATCCTTCGCTTCCTTCGCTCAGTGATAGGACCTTGAAAGAAGTGTCTTCCAAGACAATAAACTTAGCCTGAAGGAAACTTTGATCAGTATGTGTGTCAAAAAGTGACATTAAAGGTTTTGCAGAAAGAAATTACATGTCCGAAACTGGATTTTAACGTTGGTAGAGAGGATGTAGAAGAATTCGTAGAGGAGCATATAAGGAAACTCACCACAGAAGAACCTTTGGAGCTTCATAAAGGAAACAATGAAAGGAATTGGTATCCTTTGAGTAAGAATCAAATAAAAGGACTCCTACCTACCACTGGCATTGAGGAAACACTATCTGATTGGACCAAAGAGCAAAATATGGTTGAAAAATGGCATCTTCTTCCCTCATTTCTGATGAACGTGACCATGTGTATGATTCCCATTATGGAGGACCATGGTAATAACTAAATTCGGAAAAACTAAATTCATTCTAAGAATTAGAGTAACCTGATCTTTTTATTATTCATTATTATTTTAATATAGCTGCAGGAATTCATTAAAACTCCTACTTCTGAAAACGGATACTGTACATGAAGAAGAAGACGACTATCTATCTAAACAATAATAGCAGTCCTCTTCTCCCGCTTCAACTATTATCTTTACTCAGCACAATAAAGGTAAGGTTTTATTCATTTATAAAAACCGTTATGGTTAATTTGGGTAAGGGGGAGCTCGCCACGATTGGTTAATTCAGCGAATAGACCGCTTTGCTAAACTACTTTCGATCAGGACAATAGTAGATTGACAATTACAATAAAAACTCACCTAATACTTGTGCCTTGACATTGATATGACAGGAATACATGGCAGCCATGATCCGTTGATGCTGAGCCTGGAACGCCTTCCTACAACCTTCTTTAACCGCTGACATAATTTGGCCTAAAAATATAGGACATGATTAATTAATAAATTCAGTAACAATTATCATTAAATAAAATTATTATGTACCTGAGAAAGGACCATAGGGTTGACTCGTTAGATTGGTATCATCCGGATCTCCTTTTGATATAACCCAATCTTCAACAACAAACGCTATCCCCATCATAGGTTCTTCGCATAACGGACCCGCCAACGTCGCTAATTGAAATCCGTTTACGAAACTGCTTATGAAATCGTGTCGACTATCCTTTGTTTTTCAATAATCTCCAAATCGTATTCAAACAGCGACTTTTTGAAATCTTTAACACGATTTAGCAGAAAATTAGGACCGCATTTCCTCGGACCGGCCGACCATATTTCATCGATCGCATTATTCCAATCGCTGCCGGCGTCCTTGAATGCCTTATCTAATTGTGATTTAAATTCTTCGATTGCTTTTATGTTGTGACTGTTTATTTGTAAATTTATATCAATAGCAGCTTTCATTTCTTTAGCTTCCAATTCTGAGGGCACATCGTTTACATCCAACCTCACAAAATCATCTTCGACGTGTACAATCTTTACGTGAGTTGCTACTTTAGATTTGGACGAATTCATCAATTGTGAATCGAGCAATTTTAAAATATCCGCATTTTTCTCCAATAAATTTATCACTTCGATCGGCAAAGGAATGGCTCTCATTTTTATCGAACACAACTTATTCGGAGTACACATAACTATGGTTTTATCCGTTTCTAGTTTATCGGCAGCATTGGATTGCTTCAAATCGAACTCTTCGTTGACCATATCGACTTTGGGTTTCTCTACGATTGTCTCTCTGAACGGCACGATCGGCTCGGATACGGATATCGGCACCTTAGCATATCTCGTGCTTAAATCTTCTACACATCGTTCTAAATGAACTTCTCCAGCAGTTAATAAAACGTGTTCTCCGGTTTCTTGAACTAATATTTGTACACATGCATCGGCTTGGTTTAAAAGTTTCAATCCTAAAAAAATAATATATTTATTGTTAATTCATTTTAGAAGTTAAATTATTATAAATTACCTTTAATTAATTTTGGCATATCTGTGGGATGTTTAGTTTCGACTGCTACTCGTACGATGGGGACAGCAAACATTTGCATTTCTTTGAACGATGGACAAAGAACCGTAGAGCTCAATGTAGCTGTTTTAAGGACATGTTCGTCAAGTCCTCCGATTCCTGAAATATGAATAGAACACACATAGTTTAAAAAATGATGATTATGAGTCCTCGAATTACAAATGCATAAGGCGGGTGCTTGGGGCCTCATTAATTCAGGGGGCAATAGGGGGGGGAATAGATTAATCCATTTAAAAAAAGTATTCAAAGATATTAACACTCGGGCGACCGGTCCCGCGCCCGCGCGGAAATTTTCGTAAGCGGTAAGCAACCGCTCCCGCGTTCGCGCGGGTTTACGTCGCGCGCGTTAGATAGACGACACTTGAGGATATCTTTTTAATTTACGACATATTGCCTGTCGCAAGCTAATTGCTCTACATGTCTTTTTATCTAATTCTCCAGGTATAGCTCAAAATCGATCCTTGAAATAGAATATATTTGTCAGTTCCCAAAAGTGGATACATGGACTGTGAATTCATTTTTCTTGTTTATCAGCTCGGCAATAAAGTTTCATTGTTTACTCTGGGTTCAAATGTTTTAAAATAGGATAATAAACGAAATTTCGGTAAAAAGATGAATGCATCTCTCAACGGATTGGAATGAATGGCACATTGTATAATGTTTTTTTGAAAGATTTATTAGAACTACTGTACTTGAATCATAAAACCCGGAAATGTTTCCAGATATAGATAGATGGTAGTCTACTTTCTCAAGAAATTTTAATTGTATTTTTTTTAACCAATTAGCGAAGTCTTGACACAGTCAATATAATGTTGACCATCCCCATGACTTGTATAAGAATTGTATTTTAGTTTGAAAATATCGGTCGAATAGAGTGCATCCTATATAATTACGCCGCGATTACGTTTTGCATTTGTAATTATTTCGTATTTTTGCGCCATTGTGATGACATGTAGCTGTTCCTGTCGTAAACCACTGACGATTGGTAAGTACCTATCTGTACCCTAATTCGCGGAAGTCTAGTGACTCTCAATAAATATTTTTTGCTTTTTTTTAGTCGATGACTGTGTAATATGAGAATATGAACAGAAATAATTAAACAGATCCATAGTTTGAGAATCTGCTGATACGATAAACTTATACAATAATGTGTAAAAATGTTCCCCAGATAACATTCGAAAAATTTGACATTGTTTGTGGTTTTTTATATGAATGCTAAAAAATATATTTGTTTTTTTTGATTTTTTATATAAAAATAAAAATAAATCATGTTTTCCAACTTTATAATTTTATTTTAACCAATTATTTTTAATTTGCGTATAATTATATACTATACGCTGCACAATACATTTAATTTATCCAATTATCAACTGAGTAAAAGTTAAGCATAATTCTCAATGCCGTGCGAGAAATAAAAAATCCGCAACGAAAAAAAAATGTGCGGTATCCACGCGTATATTTGACGCGCAAGGCCCGGTCGCCTGAGTGTTAATGAAGAATTCATCAATATCTCGACTTGAAATGGATGGAATAAGAAAAAAATAAGAAAAAAATAAGAATGAATAATAATAAAATAAAAACAAAAAAGAGAAAAGGCAAAAAAATAAGAATAAATAATAATAAAATCAGAATAAATAAGAAAAAATAAGAATAAATAATAATAAAATGAGAATAAATAAAGAAAAAAATAAGAATAAAAAAGAAAAAAATAAGAATAAATAATAATAAAAAAATAAAAAATAAGAATAAATAATAATAAAAAAAAAAAAAAAATAAGAATAAATCAGAATAAATAATAATAAAATCAGAATAAATAAGAATAAAATGAGAATAGATAAAAAAAAATAAGAATAAAAAAGAAAAAAATAATGACTATAAACTATAAAATATTTTTTTTTGTGGGCGAGAATTAATTCTTTCAGATTTAGGGGGCCGTGACATGAAAGTAATTGGGAAGCACTGATCTAGGCTCTTCAAATACGGGTCAGGTCGCCGGCCATGAGCCCGAGAGCCGAGCTTTCAACCCGCAGATTGTAACAATAATAATTAGATGAGGCTGAGGTCAATTCGTATTTAATTTACGGTCTGATCGGGTGCTACGGGCACCCCCTGTAGGACACACGTCACCGAAATGGCCTGAACAGCGGCCTGGCTCTTAATAGTTCTGTAGAATCTACGAAACCATGATAATGCTAACCGCCATCGCCGCCCCGTCCAATACCAAAAACAAAAACACTCGACTCGACAGTTTGTGATTTATATGAAGTAGAGATGTCACGAGAGTACCGGAACTTAGTTAGGGTAACCCTGCGCAAATAAATATAAATTACCGAGAATATTTCCAGCAGGAACTTCTTCCAGCTCCTCAAGCTCACGACCCATTAAAAGATATAATTTATTTACACTGAAAATAAAATAAATGAATTAAAAAAAAAATTAATATTCATTTTTTTTTATTCAAATTCAACTTACGAAAATCGCGTGATGTGCTGATTGCTACTTAAATCGCTCAATGTCAAATTTTCATCAATCTTCACATCTGTACTGTTTGATGAGAAGGCATTTGGATTGTGTTTTGGACCCAAAACAAATAATTTACATCCTTTCTTGAGTGTTCCGCTAAATATACGAGCGAAACCAATAAATACGTCGTCATCATTTTTCTCCGCATTTTTTAACTCTGTTAATACATCATCCAATGATTCATTGTCAATAATAGTAGGGTTATTTTCAGTGACTAAATTTTGTCTGGCCGCATGTCGTTGCCGAGCTATTTCTCTTCTATGCGCCAATTCTTCGGCAGTCAACGGCTTAGGTCTATTTTCTGGTAGATGTTTACGATCTATGGGAAACATTTTTGATACAAAAACAATCACCGGTCGATTTTCAGAGCTATCGCATGCCAAAAAATCGTTTTTTAAATTTTGGGTATCAGGATTGAGAGAATCGAACCGCATGTTTAGAGAGCACATGAGCTTTTCGACTTTCTCTTCTAAAATATCTTTAGGCGATGGCAATTTAGTGCAGACCATGTCTAATACGCTCGTCGCTAATGGTAGCCATTGAGAAATAACGGATTGCAGCTGCACTTTGCCATCTTTGTGACGCAGGTCTCTGTTCGATAGAACTATGCCGAGTTTTTTGGTTATCGTTTCAATTTTGTCTTTGTCTCTGCGAACGGCTATCGTTTCATAGAGAGACCAGATATTTTCCAATACCAGTTGTACGAAAACGGGTTTTTTCGCTTTATCCTGTGCGCCTTTCATGAACCTCTTGTTTTTCGCATCGAAATAAAAATCTCCCCATAAAACTTTCAACAGCAATTTTTCTTTAACTCCTGAAATATACGAATATTAATTAAATATGAGCATAAGAGATTGTTTTTGATTAAAATTATGCTAATTACCTAATTTTTCAGAAAATAATTTTGCAAACGTAGATATTCCGAAACCCCATCCGTCGACAGCACTAGCAAAGACGACGTTTCCCGACCCGGGAGTGAAATATAAATTTGAATCATCAACGTTTTCCAAAGCCGAAGTCCAATTGTAAGGCTCTTCCGAAGCTGCAGTATCGGTCTTTTCCTATAAATGGTGATACCAATTATTTATTATTAAATAAACTATTAATAATAATATTTATTTTACCAATTCATTGTCGTCTTCTTTTTCGAAAACATCGGTAGTAAATAACTCTCCTAGTACCGCATTAACTTGCTCGAGGACTTGCGTTAGATGTACGTACGCATCAATAGGCGTTAATTGCATCTCTAAAATTAATCTATCTATCTTATTTAACACCAAGACGGGCTTTATATTTTCGGAATAAGCTTGTTTCAGAGCAACTCTGGTTTGCGGACATACTCCTTCAACTACGTCTACCTGTATAAAAAAATATATATCAATTTAAAACACCATTTATTATTATAATTATGGATACTGAACAATATTTACCACAATGATTGCTCCATCGCATAACCTAACAGCAGTCGAAACTTCGCTAGAAAAATCAACATGGCCGGGCGAGTCGATCAAATTAACCAAATACTCATCCGTCAATATAGAATGAAACAATGAAATGCTACTACTCTTCATCGTAATACCACGTTGTTGTTCATCGGGTCTACTATCGAGATATCGTAAATTACCGACTGCTCGTTGAGAAATGATACCGTTACTGGCGACGAGAGAGTCGGCAAGCGTCGTTTTTCCATGATCAACATGGGCCAGTATACAAATATTTCTAACATTGTTGACAACCTTCTGTAACTCGCCGAGTTTACTAGCTGGAACCAGATGCATATTTATATACGCTGAAAAGAAAAATATATATTCTTAATAAATAGTGGCTTAAAAATTATGCATTATTATGTATTTCTCGTATACATAATATACTATATTATGTGCATGCATTATAAGTAAGATATTGGTTGCCAAGAGCTGTGCAATTCATAAATCTATACATCAGCAATTATTTCACAATGTTATGCAAGGTTAAATCTCACATTTGTTCAGTAAACAAAAACAATCGCAGCGTAAGGGATATATTATTTACAAAAATATATATTGCAATGATAAGAGAATAAAAATCGAACAAAATATTATATGTTTCATATTAAAATATTTATAATTTTGGTTTAAAATATAATGATAAAATTTAAAAGTATTCTAAATAAATTATTAAACAATAGCATTGTGTTTAGAGGTATTAAAATATGATTTTATGATGAAACACATGAGATCGACCTTACATTAGAAAGTAAATATCGCAAACGTCAAGAAACGTCAATTTCACTACATATGCGCGCAGTGTTGCCAGCTATAAAATAGGAACAAGATACTTTATCAATTGCAACACTGCTCTTATCGGATTAAAATTCCAATTGATAATTGGGATAACTTAGATTTAAATGATGATATAAAATAAATTAAGACCAACGTTAAATATAAGTAAATTAATATCTACATCATTTATAGAAGCATCGTTTAATAGTTTGAATTAAATGATAAACCTTGATTATTTGAACCCAAATTGTTTTAATCAGTTGAATAAAAACATAATGAGCAATAATAGACTTTCTTACTTAAATTCTATATTAATTTTAATGCATTCAAAGTAGTCCCCATTAAATACATCACACATTTGTACCAGCTCTTTTTTTAATCTTCGAAACACTTTTAAAACCTAATTTTACCTGTACCTGTTTTCCTGTAGCTACGCTTAGAGAGAGCTCTCAGGAACTATGGCGGATTTACCCTTATGGGCATAACCACGCGCCTTGGGCCTCCAAGATTTAAGGGGGCCTTGATGTTTATCTCTCAAAATAAAGAAAAACATGTATTTTTCATATTAATTCAATTCCTGATTCCGTAACGTTTTGGGAGGCATTGCATCAGGGCCGTAGCTACCTAGGAAAACGATGCAAGGCATCGGGGTCCTCGACATTTAGGGAGGCCCCATTTATTAGCATTCAGAGGCCCAATGAGGGCTTGCTGATTTTTTTCTAAAAATAATATAAAATCGGGATTAATTAATAAAAAAGAAAAAAAGATAAAAAGCAATACAACGTAAGAAGCTGAATTTTTGTTTTTCTTTCTGTCTTTCTAAATAAAGAGATATGAAAATGAATATGCATGCTTCCAAAACATAAAAAAATATATAAATAATGTACTTTCTAGTCTTATGACCGAAGACTAAAAGTATATTATTTATATTTTTTTAACCTTTACTTAAGTACATTTAACTGAGTGTTATATTAATTATAATGCACATTATAGGGTATAGGGGTAGTAAAAATATTTAGAGGGGGGGGGACCTCAAAACTGAATTTTGCCTAGACCTCACAGGTACTAAATCCGACACTGCTTAGTAAATCTTTTCAAACAAGATTTGGTCGACAATTTACTGAAACTAACTTACGCCGTATGAAAATCCTTCTCCGCAAGAGGACCTCATGAGAGCCCCTGAATGCTGAGGGTCCCGATGCCTTGCATCCTTTTTTCTTAAGCAAGCAACTTACCTGGACTAACCCAAGATAATAAACGAACAGAAACCTTCCGGATAAATTTATGAATTCTATGAGTTCTTTGAGCGGATGTGACATTTAGAACCCACCACCACACAATTTTTAAAATCTTTATCGTATCGTAATGTCACTCATTATATAAAAAAATCTACAATTTTTTTATATACAACTTTCTATGTAATCTTTTGTATTTGACCCGTTTTAAAAAAAATCCTTCCTATAACAGATGCGCGCTTTAATTTAATTTAATATAAATACATTAAACTCCCGTTTTTATATGCCCGGAATTCACATTTTCCCGCCATGAGAACAATTTTTACTATCCCATATTATTTTAGTACCCCGTTTTGAATCCCGAATCTACGTTTTACCTCTAATTGCGCGTTTTTAATCAGTCCCTTCAAAAACGTAAAAACGGGGTCGGGTTACATTGAAATTATATATTATGGCAATAATCATAATAAATTTAAAATGTTATCAAAGAATTTATCCAATTGTTTCTATAACTTAATTATCATAATTACAATTACATTTATAATTGTTGCAGTGTTTCACGCGATGCATTGTGTTGCTACTGAAAATTGTACTATACGTAATTGTGTCCACTTTATTCGTATCATATTCACTTTTAATTGTATCTGAAACCATTAACAGAATCATCTATACACATATGATTAAAAAAAATCGCATTATTATTGCTCATTTTCTTATCTAGTCCTTCATCGGAGGAAGTTGTTACAATGGGTCTTACAAAAATCAGATCCAATGATACTGACGAGACACGCTATCATTTTCAAGTATATAAGATTCGAATTCGCAGTCTCCAATACAGATCACAGCATCAGTTCCACCAACAAAGAACAAAAACAACAGTCGACATGAAATTTTCATTATTGTTCTTCATTCTCGCCACAATTGTACTTTGCATTGTACAATGTGGCAGATCCAATCCCATGGAATCTTCCAACAGTAGAATCCTGAAAAGGGTAAGTGTTTTATAAAATTAATTATGTTATCACAATAAGTACACATTAATTTATATATTTTTTAACAAATTATTATTTTTTTATTATTATAGGTTGCTAGACAAATGCCTCCAGGTATGCCAGATATGGATTCAATGAAAGACAAGATGCCAGGACCACCAATGGGCAGAAAACGCCGAGATGCAAAAGGTGGTGGTTCTATGCCCACTAAAAAGGGCTAATTTTTATGAATCTTAATCGATTAAAAAATACATAAATATTCAATATGTGTGTGGTAGCTTTTAAATAATATTTCTTTAAATTAAAAATGGGTAATAAATAAAAGTATATTTCAGACGTATTTTAAATTTGTATTATTATATTTGAATTAAATTTCAGATGAATGATAACAACGACAAATAATACGAGCAAACTAATAGCGAATGCATGGAAAATAATAAAGAACGTTTAGTGTAATTTATCATTAGGAAATAATTAGACAATTGACAACACTATTAAAATGTAATATATATATATTTGCACTGTGGAAATTATAAAAAAAAATGTAAAATAAAATTGTTATATATTAAAATGTCTCATTAAAAGTTTAAATCCAACATATAACTCAATAGTAATTAATTAATTTACATGATATACATTAATCATCACTTATCAATATTATATATGTAAAACATTTAAAAAGATTTAAATAATATAATTTTCCCCATTGTTCAATAAAAAAAGGATAGTTCTTCAATCCTTTAACTAATAGCTAATCTTATTAAATATCAACTGTTGATAATTCGATCATTATTATATTTAAAAGGACAAGCAGAACGTTACACATAATAAATTATATCTGAAATTATGTATGGTTAGAAAATGAATTATTAAGACCATAAACGAATGTGACATAACCTAACCTACGATGATGCGAGCTGTCAGGCGGGCCTCTGGCCTAGCTGCCTCTAAGGCCCCGGTGCCAGAACCCGCCAAAACCACCCTCGTCGAGAGATTGTCCATATACTGGAAGAGTCTCTACGCCGACTATAAGAGCATGGTGGTCGATCTTAAAGTAGAAATGCAAGATAAGCCGAAAAAGACGTTGGTCATTCTATCGTGCTTAGCCGCAGCCGCTCAGCTTGCTCGTCACAATCCAGACGACATCGACTTCAAAGAGGACCTACGAAAATACTCTAACCAGCTCGCATTAGTCGGCGATTCGTGTAGAAATCCAAAGACTGTTCAGCATTTCAAAACCATTGAAAAATACTGCAACGAGGATATTTTAAACAGATCCAGCTTGGGCATTGCGTCCATCATGTGGATCAGTGATTATAATGACAATTGTGATTTGTATAAAGCTAGATGCGATTATATAAGGCCCGGATTCTTTTCAGTTCCTTTCCGAATCGTTGATATCGGCATCATGGGAAAATGGTGGAATGTGTATAGATTGTATCAAAATTTTGATGTCAATCAATAAATGCTTTTTGAAATTGTATCGTTGTTATTCCAATAATGAAATAGTGACCATTGTTATTATATTTTGTTTTTTAGTAAATAAATTTCTCATTACTGTTTTATTGCTTTATATTTATTCATCCAGTTGAAAAGATTGACTAACGATTAAATATATTATAGAATAATTTTAATAATAAAATAGAATATTACTAAGCTTGACGAAGCGTGATTTACCACATTTTCCGATTAGATTATGAATCTTTTTCTTATTGGCAATAAACCGAGTCATCCGAAGGGGGTCTATTATAGACCCTAAGCATTTCAAGTCAAGATGATAAAGAGAAGCGAATATTGTTTTTATTTTTTTTCACAATTGCTGACATTAAAGATCAAGGATTATTTATAATATTTATTATTTAGACTTTTTTAGACAAATACAAAAAGTTTGTGGCATGTAGGATTTAGATTTAAAGAGTTAATCTCGAAAAATTAAAAACTATGAGTCCCAAATAATACCTCATCGGCACGGCTAGGATAAAAATAATATTACTTCTGTAGATAATCACCAATCCGACCTGAGGGTTGCGGATTTACTTTTTAGATAATTACAACATCAAATGGGGATATGATTATCAATACAATTTAATAATAGTGCACTAACAAAGCCTGCTGGTTTCTGTCTAGGAAGGCTGTCGCCTTCTTACATGACATGTGGCGCCGGTGTGGGGCTACACGCACCTGCGACCCTGAGGAAACATCAGGTGATGCAGAATATTATTCTGCGGAGAGCCACGGGCGCCATCATACGTCGGAAATACAATTCTTCACCATGACACTGGTATTCCGTTGCTCTCGGCACATTTTAAAACCCTAGCAAATAGATTTTTATAAAATTGATCAAACATAGATAATGAATCAATCTCCTCTCTGTCGGAATACAGCAGAAAAACAAGGTATCGGCTCGTGTCCGATGAGGCCAGAGCTCTACAATAGGGTTGTTGCGCCTATGAGGCAGTGACGAAAGTAACTTGGCCTCAAACCATTAGTATATAAAGCAGTGTCAAATTTTGATGTATAGTTTAGCAAACACTTTGAGAGTCTGATCTCTGAGATCTGATCATAGTTTCCCACACACAATGCTCAGTTAATGAATAGAGATTAGTCCCTCACGCTCAACAGTTGCTGACCAAAGGACTGTGATTTACGTCAGTGCTTCCCAATTACTTTCATGTCACGGCCCCCTAAATCTGAAAGAATTTAATTCCCCCCGCCCAAAAAAAAAGATATTTTATAGTTTTATTGAGATTGTTTACCAATAATTATTTACCAATCTATGATACAGTAAATCTCCGTGCACTGAATACATCTCTTTGCACAAAATGCTAAATAATCTTGTTTCTAATTTATTCTTATTTGTCATTATTTTTTTCTTTTTTTATTTTATTTATTCTCATTTTATTCATATTTATTCTGATTTTATTATTATTTATTCTGATTTTATTATTATTTTTTCTTATTTATTCTCATTTTATTATTATTTCTTCTGATTTTATTATTTATTCTAATTTTTTTCTTATATATCCTTATTTTTTTCTTATTCCAACCATTTCAAGTCGAGATATTGATAAATTCTTCATTAATATCTTGAATATTTTTTTAAATGGATTAACCCAGGGTTTCCGAAAGTGTGAGCCGCGGTGTCACCATAAGGGCGCCGCGAAATATTCAGTTAAACAATTTTGAAAAAATATAATGTATTAAGGGAGCTCGGAAAAATCTGATGGTTTAAGGGAGCCATAAACCGAAAAAGATTGGGAACCTCTGGATTAATCTATTCCTTTTGTTGTTGTTGAAAGTTCCCGACAGAAAAGCGCATGCGCTTACATTATCTTCTCGGTATATATAAATATGTTTTCATATGTATTATTATTTAACAGACTTAAATATATACATTCCTTAAATATGTTCAATTAAATCCATAAATATATCGGACTGCATGATTTGGGGGGAATAAAATTAAACGCAGTGTATAGGTTACGGTATAATATTTATTTTCACAAAGTTACTTATGTGTACCAGCTTTACGCATTTGTGTAAGAATATTGGATAACTCTTCACGCTTCCTCTTGGCTCTGATGTGTGTTCCCAAACGACGCTTCAAGAATTTCAGCGCTCTCTTGTCTCGGGAAACCTTGAGCAATTCCATGGCGCGCTTTTCGTACGGAGCGTGGCCAACAACTTCACGCACAAGATCGCGAACGAACTTTCCGTGCTTGGTCAACATCTAAAACACAAATTTAATTAGCAAAAATAGAAATGAATATAAAAATTTATAACAAAAACCTACCCCCTTCCTTCTTGATGGGCGAATTTTGACATTTTTATCTGCTGATTTTTTTCCAGCAGATAGTTTAGAGGTTCTGAAACCTCTTTTGAGCCCGACGGCTACTTGTTGAGTAATCCTTTTCTTGGCCACCTTGTCCGGCGCCGGGGTTTTCTTCTCTTCCAGCTCTTGTGGCATTTCTATTACATAAAAGCATATTATTATAGACAAAATATAGACATAAAATGCTAACGAACAGGTTGATATGATTGAATAATTAATCTAAAATCAAAACAAAAACACATGGTCAGCACAACATGAAAAATAACTTGCAGAATGCTTTAAATAAATCATTTGCAGGTTATTTATATACACAATCAGTTTATATTCCATGTGGATACACTTTTATTTAAAAATAATCACTGTCACAAACTATTAATATATCGTACTTCGTATAAGATGAAGTTAAACCTATAAAAACCAAAGAACGAATGTAAAAATTAGCATAAAGTCAAATATGAAATACTAATAAATACGTCAAAGCATGGTGAACTGTTTTAATAATAATCATTATATCATGAAACACATACAATTAAAGATTCATAGCCGAACATGTCTTATAATATCGAAAAATGCGGATTTTATTCTAAAAAACAAACGTATTGTTATTGTAACTCTAATAATGTGTTAAAATATATATATTTATTATATATTCGCTATGAATAAACTTATTTTGGTTGACAAATAAATGCTCAGCTCCGTGTGTGCATTTTGACAGCCGAAAATATACGGGAATTAATATATCTTCGAAAATAGATTTCGATCGACAAAGATTAGATAAAACGAAGGGGAGTCCGCTCAGGAGGCGCACGGGGAGGGCGGAGGCTCACCGGACGCTGGATGGCGACGCTGCGGGTGGATGACGAGGTGGGCGACCGAAGTCGGCAAGCTTAACCTCAAAAAGAAACTACAACGACAGGATTGCCAACATTATATTTTGGCCTTAAAGCAATTCGCGTCTAATTTACTATCTACGAAAAAACATTCATAAATTTGAAACGAATAATTAATGCTGTGATCAGATCGTTGTTAAAATATTAAATTATGATAAATATAAGGTTTTAGTTTATTTTTTTATGAAATTAATTGGTATTTTTGTAGTCATCATAAAAAATGTATAATAAACACTGATTATTGATATTTTTCAACCTCATTTAACTCAAGGCACGCATGAACTTAAAGTCAAACGTTTGCCATAGATTTTCAAACATCTGACATAGAAAATGATTTGTTTAATTATATCTATGACATGTACCTTTAAAATTATTAATATTTTTTTATAGTTGATATTATTCTTCTCATTTAGAAAATCTTTACAGAGATTTAGTTCATACGTTAGTACAGTGACTCAACAATTTTTATTAATATTAATTGTATCAGTAAATACAGTGGTGCGTCGATAGATTACGGGACCTGTGTGCAGAACTTTAACTAAGGCGGGGAACTTCCTCTCTGGCGTCTCTCGGCGCCTTCTAATCTTCCGGCGCCTGTGTGCGCCGCACAATCTGGCCATATGGATGGTACTCCCTAGCTCCCAGATTTCCCTGCATATTATGAAATCAATCTGCAGGATATCCAATTTAAATATATTAAGCCACTTTACAAAATAAATCGCTTAACAGGTAAAAAAAAACATGAATGTATTTTGCTATAAACTGGCGGCTTTATGTCAATCGAAGAAATAAAAAACACTCGGGACAAATTTTTTGTTATTCTCATTAAATGGATCATAAATTAACAAAAAATATCATATAATAACTTGAAAACAGGACGTGCTGATATCATTACAGGCGACTTAGATCAATCAAACATGTTGAATCCGATGAAAATAATATTGTGACCAATATATATATATATTAGAGTACCCAAAAACCATAACAGGATTAACATTTTTACGTACTTTGCCTCCTTGAAATGGACGCGATCCATGTTTAAAACTACACAAACATCTGTGATTTAATCACTAGATCCTCTAAAGGTTGAATATATTTTCTTTGTTTTTAGCAAATGAAACTCACTGAAAAGGTAAAACAAAATTGTTTTTTTAAATAATAAAAAAGTCTCCGGGGCCCCTAACGATCGGGGGCCTGATGCTCCGGCATCAAATCATCCCTATAAATCCGCCACTGGTTGTAATCGCTAATATAATCCATTAAAAAACCTATACATATTGTAGTGAAAAAGTATATCATCGTTTAGTAATTCTGATACTAATGATTTTGACGCTGCGCTTCGTTGCATTTATAACAGTATGCTCAATATTTATTATTATTTTTATGAAAGGGTAAAAAAAAATTGCCAAGAAAAATTAATAAGACGTCGTCATAGTGTTTCTCTAGTCGCGGTTTGTGTATTATATAATCGGGAAGTGTATAAAACGGTCTCGTCTCGGTCGGGGGGGCGCGGTGTTGCCATGTGCGAAGTGGGGTGGCGGCAGTGCGGCGACAGCGGCGAGGGCAGGCGTGTGTCCGGGCATGCCCTGGCGGCTATGCGCGCCGCGATGCCGAACATCAAGGTGTTCAGCGGCACCTCGCACGCGGACTTGGCGCAGCGCATCGTCGACCGGCTCGGCATCGACCTGGGCAAGGTGGTCACCAAGAAGTTCAGCAACCTAGAGACATGCGTCGAGATCGGCGAGTCTGTGCGCGGCGAGGATGTCTACATCGTGCAGAGCGGCAGCGGCGAGATCAACGACAACCTCATGGAGTTGCTCATCATGATCAACGCGTGTAAGATTGCGTCCGCGTCTCGCGTAACGGCGGTCATCCCCTGCTTCCCTTATGCGCGTCAGGATAAGAAAGACAAAAGCCGCGCTCCCATCTCGGCGAAACTCGTCGCCAACATGCTGTCGGTGGCCGGGGCCGATCACATCATCACGATGGATCTGCACGCGTCTCAGATCCAGGGTTTCTTCGACATCCCCGTTGATAATCTGTTCGCCGAACCCGCCGTGCTCAAGTGGATCCGAGAGAACATCTGCGAATGGCGCACCAGCATTGTGGTGTCGCCGGACGCCGGGGGCGCCAAGCGCGTCACCTCTATAGCCGATCGGCTCAACGTAGAATTTGCGCTCATCCATAAGGAGCGCAAGAAGGCTAACGAGGTGGCTTCGATGGTGTTGGTGGGCGACGTCAAGGACCGCGTGGCGATCCTCGTCGACGATATGGCCGACACTTGCGGCACCATCTGTCACGCCGCCGAGAAGTTGCTCGAAGCCGGCGCTACGAAAGTGTACGCTATTCTGACGCACGGCATCTTCTCGGGCCCGGCCATCTCGAGGATCAACAACGCATGCTTCGAGGCGGTGGTCGTCACCAACACGATCCCGCAAGACAAACACATGAAAGACTGCAACAAGATACAGTGCATCGACGTGTCCATGATGTTTGCCGAGGCCGTCCGACGAACCCACAACGGGGAATCCGTTTCGTATCTATTCTCCAACGTTCCCTATTAAACAAAATACTCAAAATTATCCCATTTTTTTTTTTAATCTAAATTACGTTTAATTTTGGCATTGTTTCCGTCGAGAAGCAATCCTCGCACATGCTGCAATGTGTAATATTCAAATCGAGATCTGTAACGATCGTCATGTTTAATACGACAAATATCAGCTCGTTTAATTATCTTTTTTTCTATGAATTTACGATCACAATATATTTTAAGCAACGTAGCGGCAACTGTTAGTATTTTTTTTGTTCTAGAAATGTTGAAGATTGCCATTTTTGTCTAAAACAATACATATTGTTAACGGTGTGTGTGTATACATAACTGTACACAATATTCCTATTATAAATCCCATGATTTTTTCTTTAATGTTAATCTCAATTATTTTTAATTATTAGTCCACTTATTATATGTGTTAAGTATACTTTATGTATTGTAAAAAATATTACACTTATGTATTTTTACAAAACTTATATAAAAAAAAATATATATAGTTAGAAAATTTATTGTTATTGGTATTTTCTCTATTTTTGTGGATTTTAATCGCTATGATTTGATCGCAATTACTTCATAAGGCTGAACTTGTATATTTTGATCTAGAGATGAAATCGATCGATAAAACAAGTCGAAATGAATTATTCCGAGATGCTCGACGATAGATATATGTGTTTTGCAATTATGTCACATTCAACGGTTTATTATACGCAATAGTTTTGTTTGATAAATTTATGAATTGTTAACGTAATCCGACGTTCATCTTATCTCTATTTCACGAATGTGCAACATTTGACCTCGCAACCCTATTTTTTGTTTTAATTTTTTTTGAAAAATATTTCCAGTGCCTTTATTTTGTCGGAACGTTAGGTATTGCGAATGTAATATGAAAAGTTGATATGTGATATTGATTCCGAGGCGTCGGTTTTGAATGTGCATTTTGAAACTCGCTTCGGTAATCGGCTTTTCGTAAGGTCGCCGAAATATATTTTTATTTCAAAAAAAAAATTGTTATAAACCGATACCGGATATTGTTGAAAAATGTTTTCTCGTTGCACTGAGTAATTATTATTTTTTTTTAATCGACCGATCGTTGTATAAATGGGTCGAGTCGTTGTTCGACCTTAGGTCGAACGGAGACGTAGAATTATTATTTAGTAAACTAAAGATACCATAACCTTAAAATAAAAAGGTATTCTCAATCACGTTATATAATAATTTCGCAAACGTCGATAACAATATCTGATGCAGATGTCACTAATTAAGAGTCAAAAGGTTTACAATGTTCGAAATGTGATTTTTTTTAAAAAGACAGTGTCATAAGGCGCGAATGAAAAATATTTTTATATATATTTCCCGAATGATTCGACGTCTCGGCGGACAGCGGACGTTTTATTTTTGAGCAAAGTGCATTTCTTTTATATATATATATGTAGTTAACGCATCTCATGCGACGTATTTGTTTATTGCTTTCGTTTTATTTTCAAATGGAATTAGAATTTTTGCAATAAACATTATTACGGCCATGACGTATATTATGCAATAAATATGTTATTGCGGAATAATGTCACCTTGTGAAATATCAATGTTCATAATATCAATAACTTGGTTATCTCGCGTTTTACGGGAGCATAACAAATATATCGTTTCGCATGAATTTCTTTATATTTCAAAATATATAATATTGAAAATAAATTAGTATATAATTACTCGATGCATTTTTATTTAATTTCTTTACGCTACTGTATTTTTATTGTTCCCGTTCCAGGTATTAATAATCGAAAGATAAAAATTCGATTGATAAAACAATACGGTTGCTTGTTGATGCCTCGTGACCATGGCGATTTTTCATTTTGATAACAGACTTGAGAACATAACTCTTCCTAAGCAATCGTCTGTCAAAGCTCTGGGTATTTTGTTTGATTCTAAGTTAAAATTTAGTTTACATGTATCGGACGTGTGTATGAGATCGTCAAGAATTTTGAGCTTCGTCTTGAGAAATTCTCATCACATACGTAGCACCTTAGTTATACGGTGCTATACGATGCATTGGTTCGGAGCTTGCTAGAATCAGGTTCCATTATATGGGTGCCTTATGATGCCTCGAATTCCCTTAGATTAGAGAAAATACAGAAGAAATTTCTAAGATATCTCTACATAAGGGAGTTTGGATTCTACCCAAGCTTATACCCCAGTGTATAGGTACAGGGCTACCTGGGGTATGTAACCCTCGAGAAAAATAGGTCGATCTACTTTGTAAATCACTTCTTCAAGCTGTTGGTTGGCGCAGTACACAACCCTCTCGTACTAGTACGAGGGCTCTACGTTAGTACACACCAAACTCACCCCATGCGGGAGCCGACTTGGTGAACCAGGGGAAAGGAGGACCTCGCGAGATCAAGAGCCCCTACATATCCAGTCCGCATGTACATTTTCACGAATGAGGGATCAGTTCTCTCCCCAGTGCGGAGTTGCCACTTCCGCACACTCAATCCCTTATTCCAAAATTAAGGAAGTTCCACCGTTGCTATTGTGGTGATCACTTCAAAGACAAATGACTTCGACCTCGAAATATTATTTTTGTGCATAACGATTATTAAATGTAATTCAAGCACATATCCAGACGCATAAAAAATCGAGTTACGCACGTGCATTTTCGTAAACATAAAAAAATGCAAACAACAAGCCGCCGTCTAGACGCTAAAAAAAATACAACAAATTTTAATTCTGGAATATCAAGCAAAAAATCGCAGACGTAAAAAAACACGTCTGGGGCGGAAACGGTAACCGCTCGCGCCCTATAAAATGGGGGCAACCAGGCAACAAACGCCAGAGAGGATCACAGATTCATCCTGAGCTAAAGCTATCCTGGACTCGTCGGACGCACACTCTCACGGTGAAGAATCCGATCCATTAAAGCTGCAAACCGCTGAACTTCTGCTCCCGCTAAGTCAGCAATTCTGCAGATCGTCGTATTTACACCTCCGAAGACCATCTTCGCTGTGAGACGACATCAGAAAAACCGCGTGCCAAGCCCGGGCACATCGGACATCTTCAGACTCAGTGGACATCGCATCATCGCCACACGTTGACTACCCTTGGGAACAGCCACGCCAGCAAACATTGGATCGTCGCTAGGACGTCACCGCAAAGAGCTGGACGCGATCACGACAATATTTATCGTTTAAATTTACAAGTGTAATGTCATTCAAAAAAAGTGAATAACAACAACAAATTGGAGTCAGATTAATTCATCCGTTGGGTTAACACCTAAACTATGCTGTCTGCAGTTGCCTCAGACATTGCATGGCCCTTTCATCATCTGAACGCAAGGACTGACTTGGTGATCGGATTGCGCAGGAAGCTTAGGAAGCGCCTAACGACGCTCCGTCGTAATAAGATTATTCATTTTTAAATTTTAGGTATTCTCGATATTTACTCTCATAATACTGAACTAACCATTTAACCTAGCTGTGCCGATGGGTCTTTTTCGGATCCCAAGTTTTTGATTTTTCTCGAATAACTCTTTTGATATAAATCCTACAAGTCACATAATCATTATCTGCAATTGCGGGAAAAAATTGAAAACAACATGTTTTTTTTCGCTCGCATCCGCTACGATGTGCCGAGTGCGAGTGGAACCGTGCGATTGATCCGTAATGCGAGTACCCATTCTTCGGCGGGACATCGTCCATCGTCGAGTGCACGTGTCATTTATACGTCATATTGATTGGTTAATCATTTGAAACAGTGCTTCCCATTTCGTGGGTCTCGGCCCCCTGCGGGGCCGCAGGATTTCTCGCGAGGGTCGCGAAAATATTCGGTACAAAGTAAAAATATTCATTTTTGAATATTTTTCCACATAGCATATTTAAGGA
>JAGXCT010036365.1:39334-104697 GCA_022495035.1 Philopotamus ludificatus | reverse complement strand
AATTAATTCTTTCAGATTTAGGGGGCCGTGACATGAAAGTAATTGGGAAGCACTTATATAAAATATCGACTAAATTATAAAGCATATCATGAATAACTATTTTTATTTTGGAATAATCCATTTTTAAATAGAATGTCAAGATAAATGGAGAATTTATCAATATCTCGACTTTAAATGCTTGGGATATCTGATCTCTCGGACGACAGTCGTTTTCGAGTCACCGCGACGGATCGGTTAAATTCTTTGCAGCTAGAGAATTTGACATAAGAATAATTTTATATTACACAAAGCTTTTAGCACGTGTCGTCAGCGTGTGTGGTGAATAAGACACTGTCACGTCGGTGTGACATTAGCTGTTAAAGGTGTTAATACTAATTTATTAAATTATCTTTGAGACAAAGAAATCAAATATACATTGAACGAAAATAAATTAAATTTACCCTTATGGATCTCGGGGTTTCATTGAAAAAATCGAGTTACATTCTTGCGTTTGCTAATTTATTCGCGTACGAGATGTAATTATGTAATTTTCTCTAGCGGTTAAAGTCGCATTTAATTTAGAGCGATTGCAGGCAAATTTACCCCATTTTATGAAGGGCTATTTGTGTGATAACTTTTAAAGTGTGGCAACACTGATGTTTACGTCCGATTGACGCAAGTATTCGCCGGGAATGGCGGTTCCCAACGGTGACAGGGGGCCGCCGCCGCCCTTCTACGCCAGGCCGGGGCCCCCGCCCCCCTACCCGCACCCGCCCCTGCCGCCGCCGCCGCCCCGCTGCCTGCGGCTCCGCCGCCCGCCTACCGCCGCCTGCCCCGCCCCCTACTTGCGGGCCCCGCTACCGCCCCCGCCCCGCGTCCTTCGCCCGCCGCCCCCCGGCTACCCGCGCCCGCCACGTCCCTTTCTAATCAACCCACCGTACGGTCATGCCGACTTCACCGAGGACACGCAACTCTAGACTTCAGTCCTCCGACAAGCCGACAAATAATAAAATAAATCTATCCGCTGTAAACGAGTGGGCGCGAACAATTACAATTACATATTTTAACGGCGCAAATTATAAAGATCTGCAGTTGTAATCTCGGGGAGAGACTGTATTACGATGTGAGATCATCGAGAGATATAATCGTAATAAAATATTATTAACGAGACTACGTCCCGTCGATTACTATTATTTATCTCAAATATAGTGATGTTGGGGACGTCAACATTTTTTCAATTCAATTTGTTTGATTTTAACCAAAGTTATGTGAGGGTTCCAATCTCGGTGAAGACAAAGTCTAAATGTTAAAAGTATATATATCGATGTTTTTTTTTTTTGGACAAAATTTTACATTGTTCATTTTTATAATATAACTAATTTTATACATAGATTAGAAAATTGATTGGAAATTTCAATTAAAAGCTTATTCTTTTATACGTACATATGCAATTTTTGCAATCATAATAACAATTTGACCAAGTATCTGTAAAATTTTTAATTAGTTAATCGTCATAAGTATTATGTTAAGTACTTAAATATAATATGCAGTTAACTTTTTCATATGAGGCATCTTTATTAATTACAATTTATTTTTGTAACATTTAATACGTACGAGTCTTCGGAAAATAATTGCATTTTTAATTAAATTTGGTATTCTACGAGAATCTATAACTTTTACAATGTATTTTGAAAAGTATTTTAAATGTTAATCGATTCTAATCTTGTTTTATTTGAGTTCAAATTTTATTTATATAAGTATTTTATTGTAAAAATATACTTACACTTTTGATAATAAATTATTTGTAAAACTCCCTTTCTTTTATTTTACTAATATGTTTTTCTACATACTTTCTCCTCCGTGACCCATTGGAGGAATATAGGATCAGAGATATTTGAAGAAGTAAAATTATGCCAGGAAAATCTAAAATTAGATTATAGCAAACTCATCAGTGTCAGAATGCCATCAGTGATAGGTAAAGCCAATGGCCCTACAACTTGATTTTTTTTAAATCGTGCGGTACTTTAATATCACCACTACTTAATATAAAGTGAGATGCCTAATAATATACTATTTTTTAAGATCAAAATCCTTCTGACATGATTCATTTCTAGCCTTCATTATCCTCTGAACATTTCCAGATGTAAGAAAATTAAAAATGATATATGTCGTTACAAAATGACATACTGATATGAAGAAACATTTTCATCCATGAATGTTGATCAAAAGCAAAATGAGGTCCCGAACGAATGATTCAAATTTGAAGAATTCTCTGCTGCTTTCATTAACAAATTTGACACCAAACATTGAAAGACTGGCAATCACTAAAGAACTGATAGACTTCTTCTAGCGAGCAGAGAGAACAGACGACTTCGAGCTCCAACCTCTGTCTTTTATCACATCCAATAACTGTTGTACAAAGCTATCTTCATCACGAGACTGACAGCTATAGCACCATCAAGAAGGTTCCACCACAGTCGTCCTCTCATCCAAGAGATCATCTCTCACTATTGTATTTATCTCCTAAGCGAAGCAGATCCTACCTATATCCCTATTTTCCAAACCCAAACATGAACGTAAGGAGGTAGAAAAGATGTTCGAATTGTATGACGCATCTAAACATTGTAAAAAAATTGGAGCATGGTATTAATAGATGGCTCTACGATAAGCACACCAAACTCACCCCCTCCGGGGCCTGACTTGGTGAGTAAGGGAGAAGAAGGATCCTGTAAGGTCGGTCACCCCCGTCCCGCTTGTACCGTGCCCATGCAGGCTGTAGTTTATCAAGATGGATTGAGGAATCGGTGCGGGTTTGCACACTCCATTCCTACTCCAAAGTGAGGGAAGTTCCAGCGTGAACCGCCGTTGCAATGCTGTCAGCAGTTACACTGTACTGCATCAGATTTAGCATGCCCCTTTCATCATCTGAACGCAAGGGCTGACTGGGGGATAGGATTCCGCACCCTAAGCAGGTGGGAGACAAAGGGAACCACCCGCTAAGGAAGCGCCCAAGCGCGCACTGTCCGTCGACGGGGATCCTCGACGACGGAGGTTTTGTTAGTTTCCGAGTACATAAACCAAGGTGACCCGTCCGGCATGTCGACTCGCGGGTATGTAAAATTTTGACAATAGTCAGGGGCGCGCCGTCCATATGACCAGATTGTGCGGTGCACACAGGCGCCGAAAGATTAAGGGGAAATTCTTTTTCATAAAATGTTTTTTTATTGTAAAAGGGCCCCAGTTAAAGTTCTGCATTCAGATGCCGGTCCCTGTCGGCGCGCCACTGACTATAGTTTATTTTATATACGATTAGAACAAAGCACTGAGACAAGAGTGATGAAGACTGATTCCGTAGTTCTACACATTCTATAAATATAGACAGAGCGGAGTAAGTGTTGCTGCTAAGTGCGCGAAGTGGTTAATAACGACGATTTTCAGCTACATTCCTGGAATACGCGGACTATGCATTATGCTGGAGAGCTATTATTGGTCTTTTACCTGTTAAAAAGATAAATGGCAGACATAACCACAATCATGGAAAAAATATTCATTACAGACACGAGTTTGGGCGAGAGAAATAATGTCTCGAAATCTATGGAACGACACCACATCCTCATCGAGCTGAAAAGGTTAAGTAAATAGGTAAATTTTGTCCCCAGAGAAAAGATATACCAGAACTGAGGTGGCTTAACTACATACAGCGGAGAAAATGGAGAGTTGTTGCCTGCGGAACTGCATGGTTGAATTAAGTCAAAGCCATACGCTAGGGTTGTAACCAGTGGCGGATTTAACCCTTGAGAGGCCCCAGGTGCAATTCAATTTTGAAGCCCCTCTAAATATTTTCACTACCCCTACACCCTAAAATGTACATTCTATGCGCATTTTTTCTTATAAATTTTAAATATTCTTGATTCGGTTTGACAGATTTTGCCAACATCTTGCGGGCTGCCATAAAATGAATGCGAAATATATTTATTTTAATTATAAAAAAAACAGTGTAGGACCCCTGAAAGGCGGTATGGCGAGAGCCCTGATACATTGCATCGTCTTGTCCTAAGGTAGCTACGAGGTAGAATCCATGGATCATGGTCTGCAGAACATTCAGTGCATATGGTTAGAAATATGACCATTAGGGTAGTTATCCGAAAAACATTTCATAGCTGGTGTTATTAATATGTCAATTTAATTTAAGAAATCCTGCTAAATTGTTAATTATTTTTGTTTAGAATAATAAAAAAAATCGTCGGTGCACCTCATGCGTCTAAGAGGAGATCGGCCACTGGTCGTAACATGCCCTAAGATCCTCTTCATTCTCCTGTTTCTTGCAGAATTTAAGTTTAATTTTTAAAATCATACGTTTCAAGAAAAAAACTGCCTTTTTTGCATGGATTTAACCGATCCCAAGCTGGTATAAGCGGTGTGGAAGGCACGGAATGGAACTGTATCGGACCGGTCTGACACAGCTCCATCTTGGGTACAAAGGTAGGGCTGTAACATCGTTTATTAAATTGTATTTTTATAATTAAATAACACAAGAAAAAAACCAGGCTAAAAATGATTTTTATTTTGTATATCTGTCATATTAATATTAAAAGTTGAGATATAATAAATTAAAAAAAAATAATTGCGAGAAATCACTATCGGATTTTAGTTGGCAACCCTGTCGGTTCAAGCAAGTGCGCAGTTGGCAACGCTGACGGGTGACAGCGGTCGGGTGGCGTTTCGCGTCTCCCGGCCTTATCATGATGGGGTTGCAGATGCTGGTGGAGCTGGGCAGGGTTATGGGTACATCGCTCAATCCCAATCACGCGAATCTACACATTCAAACACATGTCACAAGCATTTGTTTTTATTGCAATTTGCAGTAATGTCAATACATATTGTGTACAATTTATGCCGTTTATTCAAACAAGTAATTGTCAATAACACGATTCAAGCTTCCATGTTAGGCGAAGGAGACATTCGTCCAGTTATAAATATTAAAAATATGTTATTACATTTAGATTAATGAAATCTTAAGCTAATTTTTCATTTTATTAAAAACAGCTGCAAAATGATGAGGTTTATATTTATTCATTTTTTTTAGTGGAGACCAATATAGAAAATCTGGGAAAATTTGAAACGCACAACTCGGACGGTGTACCAATAACGACATTACACATTTCTAATTTACCCAAGGATGTAAGTATGGTATAAAATGTCGACAGTAAACGAATCAATGTTTATTTAACTTTCATTAATAATTTCAGGCGTCGCGTAGTCAAATTTTAGCCACATTTTCGAAATATGGAAAAATCACAAATTCATATTTTAAATACGCCCCGAATGGAAGCTCGATTTTTTACTGTTTTGTCACATATGCCGATATGTGCAATGCCCTCAAGTATGTACATTTTAAATTGTTTAAAATGTTGCGACGTATTTTTATTATAAAAATCGTTTTAAAATGTTTATTTTTTTTTATAATGTATTGTCACAATAATCTGCACTGAAGTTTTGTTTTTATAAATGATTTGCGCTATAAAAGTGTATTACGCTCGCTACACATTTATAATTGAATTATTATTCTTATTTCAGAGCTCGTATACAGCCTACCAAGATAAATTATCTCACAGTAAAAGTTTCACCTGCCGATCCGTGGCATCAGAAATCTAGTTAGCATTATTTAATTATTCAATTCTCAAATCTTTATTTTAATCATTAATAATTTAATTTTCTTTTTTTAGATAAACCACTTCCAACAAAGGTTAGCAATATTTACGTTGAAAACATATATGAAATTTATAATCGGTTTATGCAGATGATCTTAAAATATATACATCTTATCTTTTTTACGCAGTAGATTGATTATTGCATCCATTTTTTTAGAAATATATCGATAGTCACGATTTCTTCAATAAAAAAGTACAAATCTGAAATAATACAAAGAATAATATTCGAGTACTATTATAAATGAAATAATTAAGTTTAACTAATATTCTTTTTTTTTTTCTACCGGTTTTGTGCCTTTTTTAGTAATAAAATCCATTTTCGAACCGAATGGTCCATTTACGGTTCTAACCAGAAAAAAAATGTTATTTTTATCCAAGTGAAAATCGGAGCTGAACACAATTTTTCTCTCTTATAAGATTTAAAAATAAATCACTAGAAACAGAACCAAAAACCGTAAAAAACCGTTAGCCCAAATACTGAAACTGGACCGATTTAATTTAAAAAAATAAACCGAGACGAAAAAATAACAGTTCTAAGCCCTGCGTATTACACATGTTGTGCTGAAAGGTTATTTATGTATTCAGGGTTGTCACAATACATAATATTTTATTTTTTTTAATTAAATTTTATAATATTTTATTTTTAATCAATAATTGACAGCCCTGAAGATGTTTAATAATTTCTCTATAAATTAAATAAGTATAAAAAATTGTTCAATAGGCGCCCTAATGAAATCTGTTGAATTTTTTTAAAAATAATACGGAAAAAATCAGATCTTAAAATGACAGCACAATAATTTTTAATAATATAGAAAAGAAAAAACATCACGACTCATCGGTGAGACACTGGCATGTGGAGTGGATACACATTGGACTCACCCGTTGGTAGTTTTTTTGAATAAAAATCTACAAAAAAAATGTTGAGCTTGGATAAAAATAGCCAAAAAGGATTGTGATTATTTCAACTTTATGAAAAAAATTTACTCAACGAACAAAAAATCAATTTGAGTTATGAATTGTTTGATTTTTCTTTTTATTTATTATATTTTGTATCAAAACAATTTATGGTCATGCCGGTGTGACAACTGACATATGCTAACGACACATGCTGGAAGATTTATGCAAGAGTTATTTGGTTTATATAGCTTTTACTTTGCGATTCTTCGCGGGCTTGTTGTTGAAGTTACCTCCATTCTTTCACAGCACGACAACAAGAACAACATAAGTTGGCTACGTAAAACTGGTGCAGGTTGATCCACTAGCCTTTTTAGGCTGGCAGAGAGTCTAAAACAGTCGCCAAGTTTCCTTGTTACCACTACGGCCTGGGACCTGAAGGACAAACCGAGTTTGTAGGAAGTGATATTGTGGTGGGAAAACGCCTTAAGGTACTATCCCGGCATTTGTCTTTGAATGGCTAGAAAACCGGGGTCAACCTAGCCCAGGATAGTCGTTTCTCTACACCACTTACTGATGAGAGAAATACTAAAAAAAAATCTTACCGGGTATTATAGGGCCGGAGTGGCGAGCGTGTTGGCTCTCGGTAATTAGGAAGGCTACCCTTTTGTGGCCATGCTATGGCGGGCCTACCTGTCTGCTGTCCCGTTCAGATATCGATGTCGAGTTTCTCCAGTCATGCTTCAGCCTGATTATCAGCGTTACTTAGGGCGAGGATTGCTCAGTTAAGCCTTCTCAGTGGGTAGTCGTTCACTATGTGGAACATGGTCTGTTTCAGTGCTTCACAGTTGCATTTTTGTTCGGTTGCCAGCCCCCAATAGTGCTACATGTTGACGCATCGCCCATGCCCGGTGCGGATGCGGTTAAGTCACACCATCTTTCGCATCTTTTCCGCCATATTGTTATCAGGTTTTGGGCTAGTATGATCTGAATGGCTGAGGGTCACGAGGGTGTTGGAGGTCTTTGTTTATTATAAACCTCTTATCGCGTTCTTGGTATCTTTCCCACAGTTTTCTAAAGGCAGCTTTACACCTAAGTTCTGCCGGTGCAATGTTACAGAGGGTAGGTAACTAAGCAAGGGGGGTTGACCTTACGCAACCCGAGATAATCCTCATTCCTTTATATAATTCTACTTCTATTCTTGGCGAGTGGTGGCTGTTTTGTCATACAGGTGCACAGTATTCTGCCGTAGAGTGGACTAACCCCATCGTCGCGGTACTTAACGTTGGTGTGTTTGCATCTCAACCAGTACCAGCCATTTTCCGTATAAACCTAACTCTAGTTTTGACCTTCGTTGTGGCATTTACGGTATGACTCTTGAGGCTAAGGGTTCTATCAAAGGTGACCCCGAGGTATTTAGGGTTGTTTGTTATGTGTTTACACATAAAACCAGGGCCTATCAGAGGGGGACGGACAGTAGGGGCTGCTGCCCCGGGCTTCGGAATATTTGGGGCCTCAACTTTGTAACTATATATTTTTGTGGATTCTATGTAAATCGTCATCAAAAATTGCTGATATTTAAAAAAAATAATCACGTAAAAAGGACGAGATGTATATAATATTACCAAAGTATCTATAATAATGTTTAATTATATTTTGTAAATCCAGAAAGAACCTAGATATCAAACAAAAGATGATAATATCGTAAACATATTAAACGAAGACTGCTTTCGGAATATATTATCATATTTACCGCTGCACGAAATTATCCGATCAGAACGAGTGAGCAAAAAATGGCGTAGTCTTGTTAAAATTCATTTGCAAAGTAAGCACGTCGATATATAAACTTGAATCGAATTTATTATCGATAATAATGGCGTTGTATTGTTTCAGGTTACCGAGAATTTAAAGCTAGATTATGGAATTCCACTATCGTATTAAACACTAGCGTATTACACGGAGTATTAAAAAAGATCGGACGACATTTAAAAGTATTACATTTAGATCAAGAATGGGCGTCGCTGGAGCAAAAAGTCGCATTTTTAATATCGAAATTTTGCCCAAATCTAACAGAACTGCTAATATTGGGATTGCGGTCTAGAAATTGGACTAAAATTCTGTACGAATGCACCGAGTTGAAGACGCTAGTGTTCAGCGGATGCCCCGACATATGCGACAACACGTTTAAATTCTGTCGAGCGGAATTTCAAGAGCTGGTCATCCACGATACGCATTTTACGTTAGGCAAATTTTTGTCGTACATGAATCTAGGCTCGCTGACAAAGTTGGAGATGGTGAATTTATCCGTCAACGAAATTCAGCTGACGAAATCGTTTGTGAATTTGAAGAGTTTAGTGAACCTGTGTTTGGATAACGTCAACATGAGCTTTAGTAAAACCAACGAAATATTAAAATGCCTGCCGAATCTGACACAACTGACCCTCTGCAACATGCTATTGAACAAAACAATCATGGAGTCCGTAACGCAGTTGCATCATTTAGAAAAATTGCGCGTATCGATCAACACGTGTTTAAATAATATTATGATCAGAACAATATGTAAGAATTGTCCCAAATTAAAGAGTCTGGAAATCACTCGTTTCGATGAAATGTTAAGCGGCCAATATTTTGTTACGTCCGAAGGTTAGTATTATTTATAAATACAGTTGACCCCGTTAAAATTCTCCATCTTATCCAATCTGTTGCCATGTAGCTCCATCTTCTGATCAGTCCCAATGATGCAGCGTCCCGCTGTGCACCGTCTAACAGCTTTAGCCTTGGTCTTTCATTCCTCCGGGGACAGGAAAGCTAATTGACCCTAAGTCTTTTCACTGGCTGACTGTCTCGTATTCTTGACACGTGAACGACTCACGGGAGTCTGGCAACTCTGACGACAGCTGTGACCTGTATATCTCTGTATAGTCGATACAGCTCCTCGTTGCTTTAGATGCTTTATTGGCCAGTTTATGGTTGCATCAGTTGCAGTGGCAAATTTAGCACTTGAGGCCCCAGACGCAATTTAGGGCAATTCAATCGAGGTCCTCAAAATATTTTCTCTATACCCTGAAATACTACATTATAAATCCAGTTCTGCTGTCAGGAATATCCTAATTTCTCCAACCTCAGGAGAAATACAGTTCTGTCAACCTCAGGAGAAATCAAGTCCTGCCAACCTCGGGGAAAATCCAATTCTGCCAACTTTAGGATAAATCCAGTTCAGCCGACCTTAGTAGGAATTCAGTTCTGCCGACCTTAGTAGGAATTCAGTTCTGCCAACGTCAACTGTCTGTCAGTAGACTAAAATGTGCATTCTTGGCACAATTTTTTTTTTAGCTTAAGAAACAGAAAATTTGAAATATTCCTGATTCGGTTTGTCAGATTTGCCGACAGCTTGCATAAAATTAATGGCGGGCCCCGGTTTACAAATATTTATTATTTTTAGAAAAATTCAGGGGCCCTCTGAGGGCCGAGGACCCCTGTAGTCTTGTATGCCAAGGTTGAATAATAGACGCACAAAACCTTTCACATTTTTTTAGGAAAAATCTCCGATAACTTAAATAATCCTTTACAACTACACTCATAATCTTTGTCGTTTTCTACTAAAGCAGTGGTTCTTAACCTGGGTTCGATCGAACCCCAGGGGTTCGGTGAGTCTTCCGGGCTCGGTGGAGGTCAAAACACACATCCGATTTATTGTGCGATATAATGAAAAATGATACGACGTATGATATAAGGGTTCGGCGAACGTGCATATGAAACTGGTGGGGTTTAGTACCTCCAACAATGTTGAACCACTGTACTAAAAGCTTTATGCACCGTTTGTGAAAAGAAATGACTTCACGGGGATTACCTGTATATTATTATTTAGCTAATTTCATCAGATAGCGATTAATCATTATGCATATTGTCCACAGTTATTACAGATCAAACGATACGTGCGATATTCGCATTGAAAGATGTCGAAATTTTAAACCTCAGCGGCTTGATGTTTGCCGACGAGTCATTTTTAACGCTAGCGAGCAATCAGAATAGAAGCAAATTACAGGAGATTAGTTTTCGCGGCAACAAAAAAATCACCGAGATCACTATATTGAATGTGTTCACGTGTTGTCCGGATATTAGGGTAAGAATGAAAACATCCTCTGTATAATTACACGAGTTCGTCGGTTGATTATGCTTTCGTTGTTTCAGAAATTTGACATAGGCAATTGTTCGAATATATTTTCCAGTATTGTCGAGAAGTTAGTCGAAATGATCCACATGAAAGAATGCGAACCAAATCGATATTCACTGATTACGACGTGGTCCGATAAAGGCGTAAGTGTTTTTAAACTACTGTACGATTGATATATTTTTTTTAATATTTCTTGTTCATTGACGTTTCAGCCCAAAACTATATGTCAGTGTTTGAACGTAAAGCTGGAGCTGTTTGATGATATTTTCCTTGTCGGGATGTACGGATCTGATGAAGAGTCGTTTCACATTTATCTGGATGGTACGTAATTTTATATATTTAATGACGTCTCGTCATTTCTTATAGGTCAATAAGCCTCACCTTTTTTTTAATTATTAATTTTCTCTTATAATTTCTACCATAAATCCTTAGCTCCTCAATCCAGTTTATATTGGGTATTGAGTGTAACGATGTGAACCTCGTAACTCGGGCATTGTTTAGAGTGTTTGACTCGTGTCTTCCGCTTAAATGCGACTTTAATTTATTTTAACATTTTCTTTTTATGCTTGGGGATCTGCGTTTCACGCATTGTTTTTTTATGAAAAATAAATAAATATTTTATTAAATTTTTATTATTTTTTTTACAGGATCATCGGCGAGTTATGATTCCATGGGATCATTCGACTGAAACTCGTAATTTATTTCTAAATATATAGTATAATTTTGTGTTGTCGAATTGTTATTAATCGCAGAATATATAAACAAAATTCTGTCGTAAAACATTATATTATAACCTGCATTATTTGTGATATGTTTATTATAAATTAAAAAAAAAAGTATACTTTCAGTTTTTAAAGAATATAAAATGTTAGATATGTAACACCTCTACTGGATTTTTTATTGAACATTCCATATATCGTCAGTTATTGCATAGTTTGAGACATTTATTAGTGAAATTATAGCAGTATTTCGATTGAGTTTTATCATAAAATTTGGACAGTGGATCAAATTGTTGGGAATGTAGAAAAATTGTCTACATTTTGTAATTGTTTTCAATGTATTTACGCTACGGCTGAATTGTTTTATTGTTGTTTCGATGGATTACGTGTGTATATGAAAAACGAACCGTTTGTGTCTTTCGCAGTGTTGCCGATTCTAAATGTAAACTTCTCAAATTGAAATATGTTGTTTTTTTGTATTTGAAAGTATATATTTTACAATTGTATACATTACAGTGTAAACCACATAGCGTATAATATGTAAATGATGAGATACCGAACTAACGTAATGTTGAAATAATAAATTCATGTATAAAATATAATCGTTTTATTTATATTAACTTTTATTTAGTACATCAATTTTCCGCAACTTACGTCAAGTATTTAAAATTTAAATAAATTTCGATTAAAAGAGAATGAAAAATTTGTTTTTTTTCTTCAGACCATATTAGTGAACCGTTCGAGGTCCTAAAAAGCTATTATAATCGGCTGATGCAGATAAAGATGCTGCAAAAAATAATTCCTTATTGTAGAGCCCTGGCTTCAACCAACACCCTTTTCCATTTTAACCGGTCTGCCGCTACATCGCTCCATCTTCTGGTAAGTTTCATTGATGCAGTGTCCCTCTGTAAACAGTCCGACCACCTCAGCCTTGCTCTTCCTTTCCTCCGGGGACAGAAAGGCTTGTTACCCATAAGTCTTTCGGCGGTTGACTGTCCCGCATCCTTGATACGTGACCGACCTACCAGAGTCTGGCCACTCTGACGACAGCTGTGACCGGTGTATCCTCGTATAATCGGTTCAACTCCTTGTACCTTCGGATATACCATTCCCCATCGTCGAATATGGCTCCAAATATCCGTCTTATAATTCTCCTCTCCAGGATATCCAGTTGTCACTCATATTGTTTTGTCAACGCCCAACATTCAGATCCGTATGCTAGGACAGGCCTGATGAGGGTTTTGTAGAGCTTCCAAATTGGTTTCATTGTTATTTGTAATGGCCTTTAAGCTCTTCGACTCTCAGGGGTTTAAGGATTTATTCTTGGTATATGGGCATGTATTTTGTCTTGGTGCCCTAGGACATAAACCTTCTAAACACCAATTGGCATTGCTTCTCGGTGAAAACTTTGTTGGTGATGGTGATGAGTGTTGAAATGAAAAAATAAAGAATTGCTTCCAAATCCAAATACTGAGTCCCAAATAAAAGTTTTTTCTTGTCCAACCTTCTATATATTTTGCATTTTGAATCGATAAAATAAAAAACAAATCCCGTGCACTTAAATTATAATAATTAGCTTATAGATTTACGTCAGGCAAGTGAAGAATGGCAAAGTCCACAAGTTCAAAATGACTCAGAGGATGGAGTGAGCAATGTTAGGTTAGCTCTACCCACTCGAATCCGCAAGAAAACTAAAGTACTAACATTGCCACAAGAATCGAGTGAAGTAGCAGTGGGCTGCCCATGTGGCTCTCAGAGAAGGCAGGCAATGGAGCGGGAAAGTCTTCGACTGAAGTCCGCGACCTGGATGATGATTTCATATGGCTTTTACTTGCCATTTTTCGCAAGCTCGTCGCTGTTGAAGTTGCCTTTGTCCTTTGGGAGCACCCCAAGAACAGCATCGGTTGCCTACGTAGTCCTGGTGCAGATTGATCAGCAGACCAATAGACCAGCATTGCAGTTTCCTCGTTGCCACTACAGCCTGAGATCTGAAAGACGAGGTGAGTTTGTAAGGAGTGGTAAATGGAATGAACAAAGTGGAAGAATTGGGAGAGGCCTTAACCCAGGAGTGAAAAAATAAAGGTTGAACACAATGGCATCAAAATAAATATTTTTTATATATTATTAGTAAATAAACATGTTAAAATACAATTTTAGATGATTTTAGATTAAAAATAATATTTCAGTCTCTTCAAAAGCGTAATAACAGGGTTTCACTATAATACTATCAAAATATATCGGACACGAAGCATCACAACTAGTGTTGCAAAAGAATGTTTTTTTGGAGCTTGCTCCACAAAATTAGGTTTAAGATGAATCATTTTAAAAAGAGCTCTTTAATCTCTTCTCTCAATTATTATATGCTGTCCAGTGGCGCGCCGGTAGTGTCCGCCGCCTGTGTGGAAAACTTTAATTGGAGCCCCTATACCTCCTGATATGTGTTATGTTGATTATGTGTTTACTTTTGCAACACTAATCGCTTTTAAGCTACGTTTTATAAAATCACTGGTTTTCTGTTTGTAAGTACACTGCAAAAAATTAGCTAGTAATATATTTATACACTGTGACAGTTAAACAATTATAAACAATTAAAAAAAAATGGAATGATCACTGTTATAACCCTAAAATTATTTCCTGAGATTCCATAACCTGCGACTTTATTACGTTTCCGTCTTCGTCGAGATCGGCTATGGATATCTGAATGCTTTTCGACTCCTTCTGCATGACTTTGGGCGAATTTGCTTTTACCAACGACGATGAATTGCTCACGTTGCCCTTCTTACCTCTCCCCGTTTTCTTTTTCATACGTTTTTTCGGTTGTTTCTTCGACATCTTTTTAGCTCTAATCTTTTTAACATTCTTTTTCACAATTGGTTTAATATTGTTAGCGTTATTCAAACATTTGTTCGCGTATTCTTGAATGCTCAATACGGCCTCCCTCGACGTTTTATCGTCGACGTCTGTCGGAAGCAACACAAACGATGTGGGCCTTTCACAATCGCCGGCTACGCATTGAATCAATTTAAACTCTTGTTCTTCGTTGTCGTATTGATTTTTAATAGCCAACTCCAAAGAATTTTCTTCATTTTGAGACGCGTTGATTTGATTAGAGACTTCGAGACTTTCGTATCTGACCGGTATTAGTCGGTAAAATCCGTCTTCGGATTTTTTATATCTGAAAAATTACATTATGAGCAATTTTATATATATTTATATTAAATTTAAAGCAATACCTAAATCGAGGAAACCCTGTAGATTGACAATAACCGTGCACTCTCACTAAATGTTTAGTGAGATGATTTCCTATGGAGAACATTTCTTCGCAGCACTGGCAAACATACGTTCTGATTTCGGGTTTACTTGTTTTCTTGTGTTTTACATTTTCATGTCGATCTATATGGCCGTCGATATCAGGCTTATTCACAGCTCTAAAAATATATTTATAAAAACATAACCAATTAAGAAATCAATTGTCGATAACACCGAAATTGAAATAACCAACGGAAAAAATTACACTGCACAGTTAAGGGAATTTTTCCATCTCTCTTTGATAAAATTCAGATGATTTTTCTTTTAAAAAATATTTTGGATATATTCGTTTATTTAGATGATACATTAACGAAGCGAAGCTATGTCATTAGAATAGAGTGGATGTGGTTAAACGCCCAGTGGTCCCGTACGGGACCAGTGATTATGATACATTTTATAATTGGATTAATAATAAAAACATTATTTGCTTCTGTTGCCAGGAGCACGATGTTTTTTCTCGCTTGTATCCGGTACAATGTGCCAAGTGTGAGTGAAACGTACGAGTGACACGTGCTGCGGGAGCTCAGTCTGCGGCGAGATATCGCCAAGTGCACGTGTCATTTACGCGTCATATTGATTAGTTAAAAAAATCCAAAATATCAACCCAATTATGAAGCATATCATAAATAACTATTTTTATTCTTAGAATTATTCAGTTTTAAAAAAATGTCAAGATATTGATGAAAAATTCATCCATATCTAGACTTGAAACGTTTGGGGTCTCTAAGAGACCCTTCTCGGACGACGCGGCTGCTTTAGTGACGGAAAAAAATAAAATTATTAAAAAAACAGATTGTAACCTAAAAAATTGCAGTTTAATTTTTTCCATTATTATGATTACTTACGTATAATCACAATATCTGCATTGAAAGGGTCTATAATTGATATGACAATATCTAATGTGTGAGATAAGAGCGGAAGGAGAAGAAAACGTCATATCGCAGTATGTACATTTGTGAGAGTTTATATGACGTCGTGCGTGACTGCGAAGAAGACGTTCCGATGAGAAAAATTTTCCACAAGTTTCGCATTTAAATTTAGCAACGGTCGCCGTCTATAAAAAAATACGATCATTAAAATTTATTCAGTATCGTTGTGATTCGAGCAAAATGTATTACCTGACGAAGACAATGATCTTCGAAGACGGCGTTCGTAGCAAACGTTCCGCCGCACTCTGAACAACCGACCACACGTTCGCCGGTATGCTTACGAGAGTGCATCTTCATTCTATTGATTGTCGCAAAGCGATATGTACAACCGAGCCAACCGCATATTAATTTACCGTCCGGTCCTTGATCAGCTCCTAAAATATGGCACTGTACATGATCGATAAAATCCTAAAAAGAATTGAAATAATCATCATATCGGAGTGCGTTTTTAATTAATCGTTTTACGGACAATAAAACGAACCTGCATACTACTAAAGAATAAAGTACATCCGGTCCACATGCAAAAATGATCGGTCAGTAATTCCGGCACTTGATTTCTTTGCCATGGATCTCGTGTGCATCTCCTCAAACAAAATCTATCTCTGACATCGACACCGACGGCTTTAATTCTCGTGTGATACGAATGAAAATTGATGTGCCTTTTTATTTCTTTGTCGTCCTTTGTTTCAAATCCACACATTTCCCATAAACATGCATACAAATCTGAAAAATAACATTTTATTAACAGTTTATATTAAACAAGTTATTCAAGTAAAATAAAAATCATGGCGAATCAAAAATACCGCTTAACTTACTTTCACCGCCCTTATAACTGTGTATTTTAACGTCCGGAATATGCTTGCGGACATGTAACTGAAATTGTTGATAATTTTCCGTAGAAAATATACATGTTTTCCATCCACAACCTAAAGCAATTATCAGATCAGCGATGTTTTTTTTTCTCATTCGCCTCTGCAATTTAGTCTAAAAAATACATAAAATCAAATTACATATGAAATTTTGTGAATTAATCGATTAATATTGCATTTTTATTACATAAGCTAATTCATCGTATTCTTCTTTAACAGGTCTTTCATCGTCATCGGACGTCGCACTGTGGTCTTCGTCTCCTTTGTCCAGTTCTAAGCTCTGGGCTAGGCGTTCCTGGTCATCCACCCAATCGCGACATCGAGCTAGACGACCGTGCACAGAAGCCTTCCGAGGATCTAATTTTACTCGTTTCGCAGGTGGGGACTTATCAATTGAATTATCCATTATGAATACCAATTTGACAGTTTAAACATTGAATATTAATCGATGATGAAGCTGTTAAAATATTTCTAGTAAAGAAAAAAAATAGACTTGCGGCTCTAACAGTTGGAATAATAAATTTGACAGTTCACTTTGAGAGCGAAAATTCAGACCTGTGGACTAAACACGATATAATTCGACCATTCATTTTTGAAATATTATATCTGAGAAATTGATTTATTCTCGTTTGTTATGTCTTAGGGAAATATAATGTGGTTAATAATAATTAAAGTATCACAACTTCTCTCAGATTTCGTTCACACGTATATGAATTATTTTTATCAACTCTTCGAAACCTGTAGTCTAATTAGTTTACAAAGTCCTCACAATAAAAAATGCCCCTATCGGACTAACAACTGGACAGTGGTGGATCAAGGGCAAAAACTAGAAATTATTGATAGAGTGTGTCAATCAATCCATTGAAAGGACTAAGAAAAAATAGAGGATATTTTTAAAACGGAACAAGTTGAAGTGTCCAATTAATCTAATGACATATTGTCGTAGAAGGTAGTTTTTAATTGCGTAGGAATGAATAAAAACATATTGTTACTTTATTGGCATATTTATATATTTATGAAATATTACATATATTAAATGTTATATATTTTATTTCTTATAGAATTTGGATCAATCTATCAGCCTCTCTGAAACCGCTTTCAACCGCTCCATGCACTGTCGAATGGTGATGTAGTGACGTTGCTTCACCCGCAAAACACACCTTTGGAATACCATCGACCATCATCAAAGGTTCACTAAGAGTCAAAGCTCCTTTATTAACACACTCAGTTTCAATGCTACGATAAGAAAATGAACCACGCGTAAGGGAATTACTATACCACGTAGACCTAAAAAAATCATAAAAAATACATTAAAATCAATATATATTTAAAATATTATATTACGCACCTGATTATTTCTTGCGGCTTCGATATTTGATAATCCTTAGCGAAGAAATGTTTCAACATTCGGTAAATTCCGTTCGTAATCAAATCCGTGGAACAAGTTTCCATATCGCGTGCCGCTATTCCCGTCACCCACGCGCATAATAAATCCGGTTGCATTTCAACGGTCGTTAATTCATAAACGCCGATTAACCAATCGTCGTACTCGTCGAAAAATTCCGACTTGTCTTCGACACTCCATACAATTCCAAAGCTCATCGACGTCTTCGGCCACCATCTGCTCGAAAATTTCATATATATTTTGTTCATCGTGCACATTGCCAAGCTACGAATCGATATCACTTTATCGTCCGGTATCGATGGAGTGAACATGGTCTCATATCTGAAATAAATAATGATATTAACGTTTACGATAGCGAATAAATTGTTTAGTTACTCACCGTTCTTTTAATACGCCGAGTGAAACGGTGACGATTGCATGTTTAGCGATATATAGACTTCCGTCTCGGCATGTGACTTGAACAATCTGTCCAGATCTCGAATATAAGTTGGAACAATTCCATTTAATATTCAATACTTCTTTGTTATACAATATGTTGGCGGGAAGCTCTTCTTTTGAATCTGGATATCTTTTCTATATAAACGTTAGATACAATGTTATATAACTTAACGATTAATTAATATTTAATATTGATTAAAATAAGATATTATGTACCAGCAGAATATCTAATATTGTTTTGTATCCTTTGTCTCTAAAATTCAACCATTGTTCTCCTTGATTGTCCCATGATTCTCGAACGCTATTCAGTGATTTTTCTAAAAGCTCATTAGCCGACATCTTCGCTTGAATCGTTTTGAGATACCATTCCAATATATCGTTTGCCATTTCAATGTTTACATTCACAATGTTTTTAATTTGTTTCTTATATCTGTAATATAAATTATATCACACTTAATATAATTATGATTAAATAGAAAATTAAACAGATTCTTCTTTAGGGCTACATCCCAGAATAAAATATTGCATTCTTTAATAGCATCCCTGTCATACCCTATACTTAGATAATAATTGATAATCTCGCCTTTTTCTCATCACAGAATAGTCTTCTTTAATGACGTCTATTCATTTTTTCTATCGACTCTTTTGAGTCCTTTGCACTGCAGATTCCATTTGATATGTTGCTTTGACAGTGACTCTCAGACGGTAAAATATACATGTCTCGGCCTTAACTACGTTCGATTATTATTGTTACAATCCACGCATTGACAGCTCTAGCAGCAGAGCCTAGTTAACCTGGACGACAATCATCGTAATACTGGCCTCAGGACTGACTTGGACGTGTCTGGCAAGCTTATCTTCTTCTCGCTGGATTAAGTCTTTAATTTTTCAAAGCTATAATTGACAATAATAGCTTTATAGAAATGAATCTCGGAATAGTCAAAGAAAATCATCACTAGCCTCCGTTTTAATGAATGGCCTCAGTTTGATCTCAATTGAATTAATATAAATACAAGATTATATTGAGAGATACTCAAGGACAGTAGAGCACATCAAGTCATTCCTCTTAAGGCACCAATCCAATGGTATCACAGATACAAAGTATCGTTTTGTCTAAACGCTGAATAAAGGTGTGATAATCCCTGTCTAGGTTTCCATGGCTTCCTAGATGCTTAAAATAAAATGCTGGGATAGTTCCTCTAGCCATATCCCATCTCAATCTCAACCTTTCCTGCGGGTGCCAAAGAGTAAACTCATTCGAGTGGATGCAATGCCACAACCCAACCATACCGTCAACCATATCTCGGTTAAGGTTTATCATCATCATCATCATTTGCCAGCTACGAGACACTCACTCTCTCAGCGTTTGGGTCTTACCAGACGCACGAATGATAGTCGAGACCAAGGGAGTCGTGGTCTCGCAATGGCGTGAAGATTCCCCATTTGATTTCATTGTTGAATTGTTAATTCTATTAAAATGATTAGTTAAATCGAATCGATCATAATACTCACTCCTCTTTTAAGAAACTGTATAAAGATTTTGATGACTTTAAATTGGATTCTTTTCCCTCTTTAACGATTGATGCACATAGATCCAAATATATTTTCGATTCACTCCCGATATACGTATCTCCGTTAGAGCGGGCTAAGAATATTTCTCTCTCTCCACTCGGCGGGCTGACTACATCCAAATTTTTAACTAGCGAGTAAACAACGTTATCCCGCTCACCATGACACCTGAATAATAAAACTAATTAAAACATTTTTAATGCATATTATCATATTATTAAAAATTGATTACCATTGCGCTCCCAGATCGACAACATTGTTACCGAACGGCTGTGTATGAATCCTTCCACCGAGATGACCGGTGCCTTCCAAGCCGAGCACTCTGAAATTATGTTCTTCGAGTCTGGATAACGCTGCAACTCCCGCAGCTCCGCATCCGATCACAATCACATCGTATACTTGCCTAATAAATGTTTAAATTATATTATTTGATGGTATTTACGTATATATATTATTAACAATACTCACGTCATAATTTTGCGTTGATTTTCCGTGAGTAACGGACGCACTGGATCTTTTCACAAACAAGGCCGATGCAGTAATGCTTTTTTCATCAATGTTTAACCTCATTGATTATATTTGCACTGAATTATTAATCGTATATGTTAATATGAGAGAGGTCACCATAACAAAAACAAAATTAATTAGATAAAATCATTTTAAAGGACTATAAATATGTTTTTGTTATAGTGATAACCACAGATCTCGCATGTCACTCGACTGATAGCTGCATGCGAGATAATATTTTTACCGAGTGGAATTTATTTTTGCACGTATGCAAATACTTGTGTATACGTGTACTCAGAGCGTATTCTACAGTAGACCAAGGAGATGCGAATTTCTGCGATAATTATTAAATGGTTTATAGAGAATTAGACTTAATTAAGTATTTCTACAAGTTATTATTGATTTTTTAGAGTTTTCTTGATGCATAGTAAATATTTCTAATTTTTTTGACATCTGCTTACTGTTAACAGCAATAGCAAGACTTAAACTCATCCCAAAAATATCTCTGACTGATCCCCGAAATTTCTATTAAATATATTGTTTACGATATTATCAAAAAATACATTTAAAATTCTAGCATGATACGTCGCGATTTTTTTCACATACAGTCAACTCTCCTATAGCGCTTTCTGCTATAGAGCGGCGTGTACGGCAGTCCTTCCTATTTCCGTAGACATTCTCCTGAATTCTTGCTGAATAAGCATCTTATCATTTTCTTAGTGTTCACGGAACTGTTGTCGCATTTCTATGGAAGCCGATTTTTTCTTAGAAGCTAAAGATTAGTTCTTTTCTAATCTCGGAATGCGAAAACTGCTTTCTACCCTGACTTCTGGCTTTTTTGAGGGCAACGTTTTTCCTCGCGACGCTTGGTGATGGTGACGCTTGGTGACGCTTGGTGAACTAGAGATACATGATTATCGCATTTTGCTATAAATGCGACATAGAAGCGATAGAAGCGATAAATGCGATATAATTGCGAAATTTTCTTGAAAATTGCAACAGATGCGAAATTTTCCATCGATTTCTTGAAGAATGACTAAAGAGAATCCTCCGATTCTATATGGTCAACTCTCCTCTTGTCTATTGGTCTATAATGCCACATGCTTAGGTTGGTACTTGTTTTGTGATATAAAAAGTGTAGCAAAAGGAAAATTGTAGATACGAGTTCGATACAAATACATTAAAAAATTCAATGTAAATTTGTTAGCGAGATATGCGATAAATTTATTAATTTAATTGATAAATTAGAAGGATCTTCGTACCCCTTTTCCCATTTATTGTGGGATGAAATTATGGGAATAAAAAATTCTCTCGGTTATAATATAGGTGGCATTTTGCCTATGGAAACCCAGAAGCTACTTCTTGAAACAGACGAACACACCAAACTAGAATTAATAGATATTCTTAAGTCGGTTTCCCGTAAAAGTTTATTAAAACTCGAGTCACATTTAAATATAAATGAAACGAATGTGTTTTATGAAACTTTAAATCATCTGTTCAACCCGCATGTAGCTGGAAGTAGATGTAATTCCAAATTGATGAAACGATATCGGTAATAAGAAACTTACCTTTGTTTACAACATTAACAACTTAAAAAAATTACCTAAGAGAATTTATCATGTAATATTATAAAGGGGTAAAAAAAGCTGATACTCTTCAAATCTTTTACTTGCAACAAAGATGAAACACGAAGAATCTGGCAATGCTGCCCTTCAATCAATTTGGTGTCCTGCAAAAGTGTTTACGCAGAACGGCTTTTTTAGTACGTACAATTTAATTGTTAACGATCGACGTACTCAGATTGAAGCAATCATCAATAGCAACATGCTCGATGATAAACTTTTAAAATTTTAATCATTATATACCCTTTTAATCGGTTTATTCCTGTATTTCTGTATTTAATTTCAAATATTTTTATATCAATATATTGTATATCGTTTAAAAAATTATGCATAAATTCAGACTTTTTAACTCAAATTCGTAATTAAGAAATAACGCGAAATAGATGCTAAAATTTGTCATTTTAAATATTTTTTTTTAAAATAGATGCTAAAATACGTGTCTCTAGGTGATAACCTTCGTTCCGATCTTCTTCAGGTAGTCCTCGAATCATTCGTATCTCGTCAGCAGATTAGCTAGGAGAAGGTTTATCTCGTCTCATTGTTTCTTCAAACAAAGTTCGATCTTTAAGATTAGTTTATACAGTCAACCCTTCTATAGCGCTTCCAACTTTGGAGTGGTGTGTGCGACAGTCTCTCCTATAATGATTCGTTTCTAGATCGCTGTTTTCATCAAAAGGCTAAATTTTTATTTAAAAAAAATAGAACAAGGTCAAATAAAAATGCGAATGAAAAATTGATGTATTAATTTCGTTCACTTTACAAAATACAACTAAAGAAACCTAACTCCAAATTTGATATGGGTGCTTAGTCTGCTATAAGAAGGGTTTCTATAGCGTGGTCACTATCTCGGCGCTATAGCAGGATTGTCTATACTTTGTTCGGAGCTCTTTATCTTCGGACTCGTGATTCGTATCTCAAATTTTAAAACAGAACTGGGAGAATATGAGATGCCGCCACAATTTAAAAAAGAAAAAACCTGAAATTTTCTAACAGAAGCTAGAAATATAAGCCTAAAACAATAATAACCATCATCTTATACTATTATTGTTAAACAAGGCTTCTACAGAAAAAAGTGCATAAATCTTTTCTTCTCTGTAGGTTTTCAATGGATATTAACCGATCCGTCACGGCGTCTTGAAAACAAATGCGTCGTCCGAAGGGGGTCTATTTATAATTGAAAATATACCCTTTCATTTTTTTAAAATGGATTATGCTAAGAATAAAAATAGTTATTCATGATACGCTTTGTAATTTAGTCAATATTTTTGATTTTTTACTAATCAATATGACGCGTAAATGACACGCGCACTCGGCGATATATCGCCACAGATTGAGCTTACGCCGCTGACTGGGATCTCGCAGCCCGTGTCACTCGTACGTTTCACTCGCACTTGGCACATCGTACCGGATGCGAGCGAGAAAAAGCATGGCGCCCGTGGAAACAGAAGCGAATATTGGAGTTGTTATTATTTTTTAATTATATTTATGATCACTTTACATAATCATATTTCTAATGTTGTAACGTTAGAAAAAAACACATCGAAGAGTATAAATCATAACAATCTCATCTCGCAATGACGTACTAGTTATATTTATTTACGATAACGTTAATTAATCGATGTTGTCTCCCGTAATAATTCATGGTATTGTTTGTTGCAGAAGAGGAGCACGGTAGGTACAAGCCGCTCTTGGTGCATCCTGTCCTGTTCTTGTTATTTTTCTTGCAAAAACTTGTTCAGTTCACCAAAGTTCAGGCCGTATCTGCTACTTCTCGGATGTTGTCATCCAATGACAGTATCGCAGATAAAAAATACAATAATTAATCACCAATCGCGGAAGTTTGCAGAATGTATTTCATTATTTTCTGAAATATTATTGAAAGGTTGAGCAAATAAAAATTGTCAAACGCATATTAAATTATGTTTTATTATGCAGTTTGTCCTTATAGGGATGTCTATACATATGTTAATTTAGATAAAATCAGGTAAATAACGATAATATGATGATTTCAATATATAGAGACATCTGACAATCAATCATCAGAGTGATACGATCGTCGATATGCAAATTGAAACGTATATGGCGTACGTATATTATTAAAATAAATTTTATAAATCATTGTGACGGCCCTATTTTAAATGCAGACTGTTAAATTCAACATGGACAGGTGTTTAAAGGCGGCAACTTCCTCGAAGCCATCAAAATTCGAGCGGGGTTATATTATAACATTGGCTCAATTGATTAACAGCAACGGTCTTTTGATAGATTTCCATTGATGACGCATAATTTGCGGCGTCGTGTTTCGCTTCTTCGGCTCGACGTCGTCCTTTCTCACGAATCTGCTGAAAATGGCACATTCGCGTCGTCCCAAAAAGGTCGTGTACCGGTTATTTGCTTCCGCAAACGCAGCTCAAAAAAACGCACAACGAATCGCTGTGCCACTTTTGCAATGTCCCATGTCTTCGAGAGGTTCAGCTCTGGATGTAACAGGGCCCGGTCTTCTCGTCTCGTGAGGCGCTTCTATGCCTCGAGGGCCACTCCGCTCCAACTGGTCTCACCACCGTCAATTATACAACTAACTGCTCTAGCTGCTTCATCTTTATCATTCATATTCATGTTTCATTAACGAAGACGGCGGATGGAACCGTTGACGACGAAATACTAACGGATGCCCTCGGTGATTTGAAGTATCTTCGAATATGAGTCGGTAAAAAATAATTTTCAACGCACATTCTATGCTTAAGTCATTAGCACAGACGAAGATGACTGTGCAGGAGTATTCACATTTCAATAAAACAATGTTAAAATACATTTAGTAGATCAAATGTGAAAATTATTGCAATAATATTAGGTAAAGCGGAAAGAAGTGTCATTTTATGATGCAATACTTACTTATTACGAAACCAGTTCGTCACCGGCTGCCGTTGAGTTAACCGATCCGTCACGGCGGGTTGAAACCAACTATTTTGTATATTTTGGGTCTATTTTGTATGATATATATAAAGACATCTTAAATCTTTGACAATACAATAGATGGTTGCAAAAGTTCAAAACTGCTGGAAATGGGCAAAAGGACGGCGGCTTAAAAACAACCTCGTAGTCAGAAAGGGGTATATCAGATACCTTAAGCATTTCAAATGAATTCTTCATCAATATATTGAATTTTTTATAAAAAAAAAATGGATTATTTTAAGAATAAAAATGGTTATTCATGATATGCATCATAATTTAGTCGATATTTTGGATTCTTTAAGTAATCAATATGACGCGTAAACGACAACGCTCTTGGCGATGTCTCGCCGCAGACTGAGCTCTCGCAGCACATGTCACTCGTACGTTTCACACGCACTCGCCACACCGTACCGGATAGGAGCGAGAAAAAACATTGCGCGCGTGGCAACGGCAGCGAATATTGTTTATGTTTTTTTTCGCAATAGCAGACAATAAACGTCCCTGTCTAGGTTAGGTTACGGCTAGATTAAACTCATTACTGGAGTCCGATTCGTGTAAAGCGTTCAAAGAATTATCACAAGACCTCGGTGGTGCAATGGGAAAAAAATAGACAAAGAATTTTGTCTCCGCGAAAGGTCTTAGAACAACAAATAGCCAAACTTATATATTTATTGTCTATTTAGATATGAAACTAATCCCATTCTTAGAGAGATTATTACTGAAGACGTGGGAAGTGCAACCTTTTCAATAGTATGAGGAGAAAAAAAACAAGACTTTCTTTAAATCAGTATGGAATTACAAATCATAAATTGTACCGTATAGCTCGACGCCATGGTCGCCCCACTGAATACAGATTGATTTTTTTCTGTAGATAAATTATGTAACGTTTCATCAGAATCAGTAGTCATTCTCGACTTACGACAGGGTTTAGTTCTTCCACCTCGGACGGACGTAAGTCGAATTTCATTAAAAAAAAATAGATACAAAATGCAGAATGTTATTTTTGTTTACGCAGAACGCGTTTTTACGTTTTTTAAGGGACCGATAAAAACACCTAATTGGAGGAAAATGTAGATTCCGGATTAGAAAACAAAAATTAAAAATATTTTTTTATTTAGATAATCATGCAAATTAGTTTGGTACATATTTTTGTGCTTTTTACAGCTCTTTCGATCTTTTAAATCGATATATCTCGATCTTATAATTCGTCTTGTTAATTTTCAATGAGAAAGTAATATTTTCGGTAAAATAGCTTTTAATATTTTAGTACTTTTCAATTTTCCAACGGGGAAAACTTCTCACTGTTATCTGAATTTGTAATCAAAAGAACGGGTAGCCTGTTTTAACTGAATTTCCCTCCATGAAAAGTTTTACCATTAAAGAGGTGAAAATATCTCTTCGGAGCATAGTCTGCATTTACGGTAGAAACGTCTATCTGCTTCCAATCTTCAGCGATTTCAAAATCAACACTTCGAGATTCCCCGCAAACTGATCTATACACCACAGAGTGCCTCTTCTTGAAACGATCTATCCATCAATTTGATGCAGTAAACCTTCGATATTTAATCGAGACGCAATGTGCAGGGCCTTATCTCGAATTAATGGACGGACCGTTCTGCTTCCTAATATTCTTTTCTAACATTTTATTAATCTTTCCCTGTGACTCAGTTGAATAACTAGTCTATCTACAAATAGCACATGAGTCTATTAGTTACATAGTGGTTTTTAGTTTCTTTTCAGCTTATTTTCTATAGGTTCCAAACAATTGGTTAGAATATTTGGCCCTACTTTTCTATCACCAATATTAAAGTTAATTATTTTTCGTGAAAAATTATTAATTTTAGGTACGAAATTTTAGGGTACGAATTTTTTGAAAAACTTGAAGTTCTTGATAACGTCTTCTTCATCGTCTGTCTCATCGCTAGAGTAAGCACATTTCTTTCGTTTGTGAGGGATGACTTCACTTCCACGATCCGTTTCATTGCCGAGCGAATTGTCTTCGCCAATGTCTACATCATCATTATTTTCATGATTTTTTTGCCATTTTTCACAATTCTGAATATAAATAAACTATTATCAAACGTAAAATTGCTAATATCGAAATAATCATTGTCAAAAATATCATTGAATTGTAAAACAAAAGTTTGATTATTTTTATTTTTTAATTATAGACACTATTTCACTGATTTTACTGTTTTACTATTTTTATCAAATAGTTATGTATGTAATGGAATTAAAAAAAAATAATACATAACAGTTAAATTTGCAGCTGTCCCGTTGTAAAAAAAGGTTGCTTACCCCTGATATATGGTATTAAAAATAATAAATTGTAGCTCATTGCTCGACGCCATGGTCACCCCATCTCAAAACGTGATCAAGCTATGATCTCGCATCATACGCCGGTAAACCACAATGCAGCTACATACAAACACACGCGCGTGCAAAATTAATGTGTGCAAAACAAATATGTTGCGTTTCGCGAAAGGTAGCGGGATCCGCGTAATTTTTCGGGGGTATTGTGCATATTTCAACAATTACAAAGGTATTCCGCGGGCCATAATTTTGCATCTTTGCTACAGGCAATGCACATATCATTTCGAATTCCATTCCGACAGACACTCTGAAGATTTACCACCTCTTTCGGTCGCCCGGGCCCGAGCTGAGATGGAGTGATGTGGCGGCGGTGGTGCCGATACTAGAACGCGCTACCTGCCAGACGAGTGGTGCAGTTACTTCAGTCAGTTAGCGGCCGACCGTCGTCGGGGGAGTCCCGGTCGAGCCCGCTCGACTCCGCATTCGACTCGCTCGGGCCCGGCGAGCTACATTCCATTGGGTACTTTCGCGCAAAAAAAAAACCAGCCGAAACGCCCATGCGGGACTGCGCGGCTCAGGATGCCGGTGATTGTGAAGTGCTAAATCCGTTTCGCGTTTTCGAAAAGCCGCAATCAAATATGAATCGCAGCGCGTTAGCTCTCGAATCCGTTTTAAAGAATCGCCGATCGACCCGCGCAAGGTTTCACATCGTCGTTCAGATGCGAAGATGAAGGACAAGATGCGAAATCCCGGTCCAGGTCCGCCCGAAATACCATATGTTTCGCGTACGATGTAGTGTTGGGAACGCAGCGTCAGTGAAATGTGCACAGCTCGATAACAGGAGTGCGCGGGATGCTGAAGCATATCCTGACCACCACCCCGGCTAACGGGTCAATATCGAACGGATCGAGAGCCATGGCCGCTTCCGAGGGCGTCGCCGAACGTCCCGACGCGGTCAGAGTCGAGTCCGCCGCCAAGATAGACGAAAAGTCGAGGGATTTCGCCAAGGCCGAGTCCAGAGACGGATTCGGCTCGCGGAACGAGACCACTCCGAACGCGTCCAGGATCGACAGGGTCGACGGACTGGGGCCCCGCACCGACGCCAGAGGAGACGTCAGAGAGAGGAACGAGCACATATACAGAGAGGCGCCGAGGGTCGATCCCAGATCCGAGTACTCGACGCGCGAGGCCCACGGCGGTGATGTCACCCCGATGTTGAACAAGTCCGTCGACGGAAGAAACGATTCGATATCGAGGAACGCGCACCTGAACAGGGTCGAGCACCACAGAGAGAGAGATTATCATGCGAGGGAACCGCCGCCGATCAGGGACTACAGATCCGATTACAGGGGCGACATCACTCCGCGAGATCCTTCGAGCAAACAAGAGCAGTACGCCCACCATCGATACCAGAACATGAGTCGGAGGGATCCCATGTCCGTCAATCACAGCCAGCTCAGCGTAACGGCGGTCCAGCGGTTGCCGCAGCAGCAGCCGCTGAACATATCGACGCTGAACTCCTCGAAGCACTCGCTGGGCGGCACGTCCAGCAGCGCGAGTCCCGGGGGGAGAGGCATCGGGCCTCCCAAGTATCCCAACGGCGGCCTCAACCTTTCGAGAATGACCACGCCCGGTCACGGAGGGCGAGGAGTGGGCGCCCTCGCCACTCTGAATCCCGCCAGCTTAGTTCCCGCCAACGTGTCGCGGTTTATGAACAGATCAAAAGAGGTCGGCATCAAGGAGATGCTGACCTCGCTCGGACTGTTGTGTCTAGTGAGCCTACTACTGGCCCTGTTGTCGCTGATCTTCCTGCTGAAAATATCGCCGGTGACGTCGACGGACGTGCGCGAGCTGCTGCGGGCCGAGCAGCTTTCAGTGATCAGTGCCGAAGAGTATGTGGTCGTCTACGAAGTGACCCTTGCATTGTGCGCGCTGGCGCTCTCTCTCAATCTGTGTTGTTTGTTGGTGTGTGCAGTTCAGTTCCTTTTCGCGGTCAAGCTCGTCAACTCGAACGGCGCAGGCGGCAGGTATGTTAAAGATCTTTTTTATATATATAATAAAATTTACCAAAGGGGGACTGGAATGACATGCGACCCTCCGCAGAACCAACCGACGAAGGGTGCATGGCAGATTGAAGTTGAAACAATTCAATGGAATCTGGTTTTGCCGCACCTGGATTTGCGATCAATCCAATTTAACACATTGACAGCTGTCATTGTTTATCATCTTGTGCTTGATTTCGTGTAAATACGGATATATTTATTTAACGAGTAGTTTTTTTTTATACACTTTATTTCTTTAACACTCACTATATCCATTAGAGAGCCATTGAATAAACAAAAATACCGTAATTCAAAACACTCGGGAGACGCCGAACTCCAACATCCTTAATCAAATAAACAAGGTTTAATATATATATAAATAATTATAATTATTCGATGGGATAAATCTGAGTACATCCCTCGATTTGGACAGTAGGCACTGTCATTCACATTCCACGAAAAAGCCGCGCAAAAAAGACATAAGATGTGGAGATGCGTTTCAAAAAACCGCGTAAGAATCCTAGACTTATAAGAACACAGTAAATACTACAAGAACATAGTAAATACTAATTGGGAAAAATAATTTCTGTCATTATCAATGACCTTTTTATAGAATTGTTTTCGTTTAATCTTCCTTCATTAAAAAAACTTTTCGATAAATATTTTCATCTCATCATCATGTTTTTTCCTGTAACGAATACTCCATCGATTTAAATAGTTGTTAATCAAAGTGAATATGAGGGATGGGGTAAAACCTTCAACTCAAGTTAACTTATGTTTTCTTCTTGTATCAATTTTACAGCATGAGGTCTCGCGTTTCATGGTGCAAAATTCTCGGCTTATTATTGACCAAAACAGATCGTTTTTTCAACAGTTCATGGTTCAATTGTTCACAGTACACAATTGCTGTAACGATTTCTCCAACTCGTAGTGTATCACTCCAGATAAATCCCATCATACACAAAGAAGGATCTTCTTTATTGTTAGGACTGGTCGAGGGGTTGGAACAGGTACTTGTACGGAAAGACAGTTTTTGTCGAACATGATTATTGTTACAATACGTTGTAAAAATGGGTCAGCTTCAAAACAAGAATTAGACACTAACAAGATTATCCTGGAGTGTAGGCCATGGACGTCTAATCTTGGCTGATTATTATATAATTGTTTGACGTAGATCTGACTTCACTATTGATTTCAGGACATCATGATCTAATTTTTGAGGTCCTTATTTATTTATTTTTTTTAAAACCACCGATGACACTCGTTAAGTTTTAAATAACCATCATTAGTATTGTTGATTACTTTTATTGCTTCGTTAGCCTTCTTTCTGTGTTAGAACAATAACAGCAAAGAATGGCGCCAGTCAATTATTAGCCTCGACATCCCTCTATCCAAGGGTATTTTTTTCACAAAGAAATTTATGACTTCTTTGCAAATTTGCAGTTTTTCCTTTTATATAATGACAAAAACTTACGCGTTTACTAGACAGCGTCTTAAAATAAGCTGGCTTTAAAATAATGCAGAAAGAGTAGATATATTACAATTGGTTTATTCTTTCTAACAATTCATCTTGGTTTTTTTAGTCATTTCTTTAAATTTAATTAATTTCTCTCTGAGTCTTTAAGGCGCTTAAATAAATCTGACTCCTCTTTAGATTCACTGCTTTTGGCATTACAAACCATTTCGACTAGATACAGAAATATATGTATTCAGTGACGGCTTGTGGGTAACATATTTGGGGGTGCTGCTGAAGATTCAATATTAAAAAAAGTATATTTCATGTGACTCTCAATGGACAGTGCAGAACTGTTCGGAATCGTAGTGCAACACAGCGCTTAGCGACGAAGCAACCCCACCCCGCTGCCGCCCCGCATCCATCGAATACACGACGCTGGTAGTGCTAACGTGCAGACAGCAGTTACGCAGTGTATTTTCCCCCCAAATTTCTGAAATTATAATTATCAACCTTCGTCAAAATATTATGAAACGTATGTTTAATGTATAACGCGCGTAAATCGAGGGATGGCTGTATACATACATCGAATGCAAATGTCACGTTATTGCAGACGTTCTGATTCGCCTGCATAATTGCGATCTTTCAACCGTGATTCATTGAATATGCATTAGTTTCGTGTGTACGAATTGAAGAATTAAACTAGCACTAATCTCTCCATATATGGAGATTCTCTCCACAAAGGAATCATTGTCTTCCGCAAATTAGCGCGGGAGAGAGATCATCGCCGATAACAAAGCCAATTATTATAATAGTCGCTTTATATCTTCTCACATATATTCCATTATCTACGGACTCCTGGTGATGATCATTCTCAATGAAACGCTGCCATAAATCTCAGGAGACGACAATGAGTTGCGTGACATACGTGGACAACAAAATTGGCGATTGCAACGCGTATAAGAAGACGCTGTTAATTGATTCCGACACGAAATATGAAGACATGTGTTTGATCTAAAGATGGGCTATTGATATAATGATTCTAATAAAAATCGGCGTATATTTATTTAGAAAATGTAATCACGCGATCCGCACATGGAACAGATTGCTATGCGAAATTAAATATAGCCCGCTTACGCATGCGTATGTACTTACTTAACACTGATAGAATAATCGTATCGTCGGATTTTTAAAAATCAATTCGACGACATTTTACACTATTTTACATTGCAAAATGAACGCTTTTTTTAATCTATATTAAATCGATCGTTTCATAATGAATAAGGAAAATGAGCTAGTTACGTTATGCAATTTTTACACACTTATTTCGATTGTCAGATTGCGATTCGGATTTAATGAAGCTTGAAATGTTATAGTAATTACGGCAATTAGCTACGCCTCGTGCATGATTAGTGCCGTATTTGACTCTCGATTTTCCGGAATTAAATAGAACGATCTACATAATATTAGTTTGAGTCAAAAATAACTTCCGATGCAGGTAGATGGTCTATTGTTTGGATTTACTCGCAGTTAGTCACTCGACAATTCCGAACCCTTAAAATGGAAAATCAAAAAGTGCATATTCGTCATGTGATGCTTTGGGAGTTCAAAGGGCCGAAAGATACGCAGTGTACAGTTAAACCCCCACTAACACTAAAATCGAGACCGTGTAATTTGGAGTCGTGTAATGGGGGAGTGAAGCCGTCCGGCTGTGTGCGTATAGCCTGGCACGTGTTGAATACACAGACGCTAGCCAACGTTTGACTGTATATGATGCGACCGCGCAATTGGGGGATTTGCGGCGAATATTTCAACTCGGCGCGTAATTCAGAGTAGTGTAATTGGGGGGTTCCACTGTATACGGTGGAAGCCTGATCGGGCAGTTAGAAATTGGTTTGTGAAATTTCGTTCCGGAGATGAGTCATTGAAAATCCACGTCAAATGACAAGGGAGTTGGCAGAAAGACTCAATACACCACAATCCACAGTTTACAGCCACCTGGAAAATTTGGGGAAAGTCAGGAAGTTAGGCATATGAGTATCACATAATCTCAGTGACCGAAATGAGGCAGACCGAAAGTCTATGATATAAAATCGAGCCTTTTTTGGACAGAACAATAACAGGCGAAGAAAAATGGAACACCTATGAAAATACTATCTGCAAAAGGCAATGGTTGGATAAAGATCAACCACCCCTTCCGGACCCTAAAGCCAATATTCATGGCAAGAAAACTTTGCTGTGTGTATGGTGGGATCGTCGAGGAATAATCCACCACAAGCTGATGAAGCGCAACGAAACGATTACTGCCGACACATACGTTCAGCAGTTGCCAAGAGTTCATGAAAAACTACTGGAAAAGCGTCCTGCACTCGTCAATCGGAAAGGTGTTTTTTTGTTACACGATAACGCCAGACCACACACGGCAAAAGTGACTCAAGAAAAAATTTTGGAGCTTAACTGGTATGTTTTGCCACCAACACCCTATTCCCCAGATCTTGCTCCTACGGACTACCACCTTTTCTGTTCATTACAGCCTTTTGGTGCGAAATTTCTGCGGGGACCGCTCGTTTTTGGCAAATTTCGCCAATTTCGCTGGAAGAGACCAAGACTCGCCTTCAGGTTGTTGAGTCGGTAACATTTTTTTTTATATGATGTAGTAGGGCCATGCTCCTTACGCCAAAAGGCGTCAGCGGTTCATAAAGTGTTAATGATGATCAAGTCAATCAGGCTCTCGATACTTTCTTTCAGTCAAAAACCCATCAAATTTTATGAGGAGGGGATTGATAAGTTGCCTATAAGATGGGAGAAGGTTATATTTAACAGGGGTAAATACATAACAGATTAATATAATTCTGTAAATTTTTCAAAGCAAAATAAAAGTATAAGTATACGCGGAAAAGAAGATAAAACAAGATGGCGATTATCGATTTATTTGTTTTGTGTTTATAAGGGTTTTTATTGTGACGTATCAATATTCATTTGTTTTTCGGCCATTTTGAATATCATAAGCGATCAAAATACGCGCAAGTATGATGCATCTATTTTACTCATTTTTGATGACGTGATTAAAAATAATTATATGTTTAATTCCAGTTTTGTAAACGTGACTTAATCTCGTAAAATATGTGTTGGGCATTAGAGCTGTCAGTCATACCATCTCATTTTTTTAATCATCGTTAACAAACGCCCAAACATCCGCTATGACACTAAGTAATATGTTACGTGTGACACGTGCAATTGATATAATTACAATGCCATTCGACAGTACAATTATTATTTTAATATATAACGAATGGATGGTGCTAAAACCAGATGATATCAGTCGCTCCATATCTTTACATTTTATAGTAAGCTATTCTGTAGATCTTGTTGTACTTGCCTAGTATTGTTTCAAAGATGGGGAGATCCGCTTCTTCTTTTTGCGCGAGTATCTACGTCCGCAGCCATATGTTGTTACGAGTCGTATGATGGTCTTATATATCAGAATTATGTTCCGATAAGTTCCGGCCAAGAATCTTAACCCCGGCAGGTGTTTACTGGCGTGGAGACTTTTGTTTTCAGCCAGCAGCCTTATTTTTATTTCTCCTGCCATCTTGTTTTTACTTCGCACACTTCCATGACGAATTCTGCTGCTACCTTTCGTAAGTTGGCTCCTTGAAATTATACCATGTTTTTCAAATAGATCGTATTATTTACATGACAGATTTCTAATAATTCGACTTTTGGGGTGCAAATATTGCGAATTTAAATTATTATTGACAGTAAAACTGGTAAATTTCGACGATTATTATAGTGTAGTAGAGATGTGTAGTATAGAGGTAGTAGAGATCTGGAAAAAAACCATTTTTTCTAAACCACATCTATAAAATTATGGCATCTTTCGTTAATTTTTAGGTTTTAGGATGTTAAACATACCTTAGACTTACTATTTAGTTGTTATTTTTAATAAAAATCATTTAAGAAAATTTCAAAATACTAAAATAAGTTCGTTAAATATTGTCAAGGTACGTCAAGGATGAAAATTTTCAGAATTTACTAACGAAACTTATGGATTCTAGATATTTCCATGAATCGAATGAACACATTTCTATCAAATAATAACTGTACACAGGCGATTTCCTTTGCGATGTCGCTAGCATGTGCCCTGAATTGACGGATTCATTGTCACCAGGATGTACGGTTAAAGTTATTTAAATAAATAATATGTTGGACTATAAATATAATTTATATTAATATGAAACATAATGACACGTTGTTTTTATTTTTTTTCGCAATTGCATGTCTGCAAAGGACAATGATTATTTATAATATTTAGATTTTTTTAGACTTTGTAGACAAATACAATTGGTTTTTCCTTATAAGATGGTTGTCGAATATGACCCCGAGGTATTTCGCATCGTTGCTCCATTGAATATATGCGTTGGACTGGATTGTCTGCATAAAAATGTTGTATCGTCAGCATGAGGGGCAATAATTATTTGTTTGCTATTAGAGATAGGCATGTTGCTAGTGAATATAGAGAAGATCAGAGGTGAGAGAGCGGATCCTTGCGACACGCCGGGTGGTCTCTTTTTGGTTGAGAGAAGAAAAGATTGCAAAATTTAAATTATCGTCGGAGGGAAATTGAAAGTTCTTCGTTTGTAAATGAGTCCTTCGCGTGAATTCTGTCACACGTAGGAGTTGGTGGCATGTTGAGTGACCCAGTCTGAAACTATGCTGCTCATCAGGAAGTACCTTGAAGTCTGTAGCATAGCTTTGTATACGGAAGACCAAAATTTAGGCTAAGTTCTTTACTGAATTGGAATGTTTGTCTGCTTTTTTGACATTTCATTCATTCACATTCATTTTCAATGTAATAAAAATGTTCGTAGGGAGTTATGTGTTGGACTTTAGTGTTATGATTGCTATTAGTGAGTTATTATTATCATCATCATAGACGCAACAGCCCTATTGGAAAGCCCTGGCCTCATCCAACCCCCTTCTCTATATTATCCGGTCTGATGATGAAGAGTGTCCCTCTGTACACAGTCAGAAGCCACCTCATATAGCCTTAAGTTTTTTTAGCAGCAATTATTTTGAAAGCAGAGATTCCCTGCTTTTTCTAGTAGTAAATATAATATTCTATTATTTTTTCGAAAGAAAAATGGCGTCCGAGTAATTAAATTAGTATCGCCTTATTAATCATCACAATCATCGGATAATCGCGACGCCGGTGCCACAATAAAATTATTTTTTGACCTGCTGCATTTACTGTTATGCTTTCCACGTTACACCACAGCATTCGAATCTCATTTCATTATTGTAAATTACGAGAGATTCGTGTGTACACTACGCACGAGGGGCCACACTATCGCTGCGAGCGTAACCCGCGCACGCGCATTGGTCTCACATCCTCGACGCGGCTCGCACGAGTGTGAGCGAGACGTCGGACGGCGCCTCACTTCGAGCGGTAAATTGTCGCAAAGCGCGGACGTGGTGTTGCCATCGCGAGCTTTTAACCGTTATGAAGTCAAACGTATTAGTTTATATCAGAGGTTCCCGTTTTTAAATACGTAATTCTATTTAAATGCCTTTTTTAGAACAATTAGCATTGTTAACGCTTGTCCGTGCGATTTCGGATGATGCAATTAACACTGTTACGGCGAAGAACAACGTAAAATGCGTATTTATCACGTTTTTTACGCTTAAATATACAAATGCGACGCGTAAAAATATTAACCAATACTCTTTTTCAGCTCAAAATTGGGATGTTAATAAAATTCGATTGTTATTCAATTTGATAGGCGTGTTAGATGGTATTACCGCATAATAGTTACGTCGTGTTACATTTGAGAAACACGCTGCTTCACCTAGCGAGAGGAAACACCGAGAGGAGAGGCTTTGCTCATTCGATAAGAGCTCATGAAAGACTGGTTTTGCGAGTTTTTTCAAGACCACCAGTTATCTCGGTGGACATTCCTGAAAGGTATGTGAAAATACCAGCGCTCAATGCGGAATAAATCAGCGGATCGATTGATGAAATTAACAAAATATTGTCGCCAAATTCGTGGTTGTCGCAGGGTTCGGCCGCATTCCGTTCCGGATTTCCTCGGACCGTTGCACATCCATGCACGAACTGCACACCTAGTCGAGACGTAGAATGGAATTGGCGATGCCATTTTTTTTTCGTCATTATTCATTCGAGAAAACAATTCCGTTGCATATCGCCCTAATGCGCCGAGATTGATGGGATCTTTCATTCATTGCGTTGTGTAATAAATTCGCGCCAATTTTTTTGGCGCGAAACCACGACCGACTCGTTATATAAGAACGGATGCGGAAATCGGTACATCTAATGATTTAATTTAAATTGGTAATACATAGCTGTGAATATCGACACTGTTGAGTGATAAGGAAGCGAGTGTCACGATGACAGTCAATAGCAGATAAGCAGTTTAATAATTTTTCTCATTTATTCTAATGTTAACTGATGTAATTATGAAATTACGGCAATTAGTAATTATGTGATAATGCAAATATTTGATTATTAATTATGTCTCTGAGCTCAATCAATAACATTGTTCAGAATGTTTTATATTTTTAAGCGGCCGCGTGGGGCCCCCGGTATACCAAAGGGGGGCTCCGAGTATTTGGTATACCGGGGGCCCCGAATTCCCAAAATGCATTTTAATTAAAATATATATATGTATAGTGTAATTGTTGCCTCCACTCATGATGTAAAATAAATTTTAGAGCGAATTGACACTGCTAGAATAATTAACGAATTTGTTAGATGTGCTATGGTTTGAAATTTGTATTTACTTTCCTTTTTTGTTAATTTTGTTAATAACTTAATGAGAGTTTTCTTAAAACTATTTTTTCTAACTTGTGTTTGAGGGGCCCCAAATTTTTTACCTACTCGAATTGATCCGCCACTTGATGGGTCGAAAAATTAATACAAGGAAACCAGTAATAAAGTTTTTGACGACATAAAATTAAAATACGAGTTGTAAATAAATATTATTAAAGGACTTACTAATAAAACCAAAGACGAAAGATGATGCTGCTATTGACTCACGTACAAATAGATATTCGAAACTCCCTATATCCATTAAATTAGACATGATTTTAAAAAAAACCCCCTCGATTAATTACTAAATGCTAATTTTTTATAAGAAATTTAACGTAGCTATGATTTTTTTTAAAGAAGTGACACCTCTTCCTAGCCACGAACCGGAGGTTATTCAGCCAGTTGATCTTTTCTCATCCTGATACTCGTCTTCTTTAAATATAAAAATTGAAAAATTTGTATCCATTTTTTTCATATGCATCTCAATTCTGAAGGTAATATCAGATTCTTACTAAATAAAATACTTTCGGGAATCGAATTTTTCCTCAACATTTAAAAATAAATCAATTTCTGGGTCCATCTTGATAGTCCTTTGGATTATCACGGCCAAATGCAAAATCTACAATCCATCTTTTCTGTCCAGCAAGTATTTTTTTCATGATTCAGAGATCCCAGAAGCTGCTACGAGTTTGCAGTATATATGTAATTCAATCCTCAATTCTGTGTTCTTCGATCTTTGGGAAATGCATCAGAAATAATGGACAATGGGTTGTTTAACGCTAAATGTATATCATCAGCATCATCATCATTTGGCAGCCACGAGGCACTTGCTGAGGGTATGGGCCATACCAGACTCGAATGGTAGTCGAGGCCAAAGGAACCCGAGTCTCACACGTGACGTGAGGGCTTTCCTTTTGTATACACACCACAGGGACCCAAACCGTCTTGGTATGAAAAGTTTCTCTTAGAAATACTTTTATCATGGAAAAGACCTCCCCTAGAAAGAAGGTAGAGGAGCGAAAGTATCAAGACTACAACAGATTAGGGTTTTCCTTTCCAGAGCATATATTTTAACTTAATTATTAATTATCGATCTCATTAGATTACGTTGTTAGTCCTGCATTCAATTAGATAATTGGGCTGTCACGACGAATGTAAAAGTTGTCTTCAATCCAACTTTGCTGTGTAGAAAATCTTCTGGTTTCGTCTAGGGCCAGGGCATCTCTTACTAGAACAGCGGATTCAAGTTTAGAGATCTTCATTTTCATCCTTGGCCAGGGATCAGTCTGTGCCTTCATCTTCTGCTGAAGATTAATTCATTTTCTTATATTGGCATTATTAAATCTATCGCAAATACATAATTAGGGTATATTACGAGTTTACTAGCGACGTTTAAAATACTACAACTTCTTGAATGCTTTATTACCCGCGTACTTCAATAAAAGATAAACGTAAGCGCATGACCCAGATACTAGCAAGTTTCATGCGTTTATTACCCTCTTAGATATGAAACGTCATAATAAACCAACGGAGATTTAAGCAAACAACCTCAGTGCATTATTTCAGTGCATCGAATGCTCTATCCATGAAACGTTTGTATGATGTATCGGATATAAATGTAGCAATAAAAAATGAAAAATTGTAATTATAACCTCGCTTGGGTTTACCTCACACTCTTCACAATGGGTATTAGAGACGAGGGGTCAACTTTCACAAGCGGCGGTACGCCTACGCCGCACGGGGCTTCACCCATGCAAAGTAAATAGATTTATCATGGGCGACGGAAGTGATACAAGGGCCGAGGGCTACGTCCGAACGGCAGGCCCTGGAAGCCCTGTCCACGTCACACGTCCGACGGCCGAATAAATCGCGGCAATTAAAGACCGAGAGTGCACGTTTACATATTTACGACGAGCGTCGGGTTTCATTGGCCGAAGACGGCCAGTTGCATCGGCCCAACCTATAATTTGTCGAGATGCAATTTTGTACGGGTGTTACATTATTATAAATTTTATGCCACTTTTACGCAATGACAAATACATTTTATTACCATCCGTCCGTGATTGCGGTTGTAAATTGACCGCAAAGTGTCGACGCCGTCGACTAAATTGGATTTATGCCATCGCCTTTCGTCAGCCTCCATATATTAATATGTATATTGAAAACCGATAAATAATCATTTAATTGGTATGCGCGTGAACACCTCCAGATTCTGAATCGAAATCATAATCTCGTCAATGTGCGATAGGCGATGGACACCAAAAAAGTTGTTAAGCCCAAATTAAAAGCGGGTAATTTGACACATGCGTTGAATAGCGAACAAGATGGCGGATTTCAATTTATTTGTTTTTATTTAAATGATAAATTAATAAAATATACCGCAATAATTGTGCAAATTATTGCAAAAATATTGTTAACGATTATATAATTGCATGGGAATAGTGGATCGTAAAAATATATCTATGAGAAGGTTGTACATATATCTAGGTTCCCATACATATGTCCTACATATTAAAAGAAACATACATGGAATGATCTTAATTATCGATAGGTTGTACTAAGAAGCATGACCGTGATTAGATGTTTCATCTTCATTCTTTCTCTGATTCAGCGGACTCCGAAAGCTCCTTTTTCTCTTTACATTATATTTCATCTGAGATGGAGTTCTTAACGCTGAATGTATAGATTTTTACTTTTTACTTACTACTAAAATTCATTCTTAGTCAATTACACCCTTTTAAGTTCACCACATTCCTTATCCCAAAATTCTTATAAATAACAAAACGCATGTAAATAAAATATTAGATTTGATTAAACGATCCGATACGGCGTCTCGAAAACAATCACGTCGTCCGAAGGGGGTCTATTTATAATGGAAAATAGACCACAAGCATTTCAAGTCAAGATGTTGATCAATATCTTGACTTTTTTTTATAAAAACAATGATTATTCTAAGAATAAAAATAGTTATTTATAATATGCTTCATAATTTGGTTAATATTTTGGATTTTTTAACTAATGTATATGACGCGTAAATGACAAGCGCACTTAGCGATGTTCCGTCGTAGACTGAGCACTCGCCGCACGTGTTAATCGCACGATTTCACTCGCACTCGATACATCGTACCGGATGCGAACGAGAAAAAACATCGCGCTCGCGGCTACATAAGCGAATATTGTTGTTTTTATTATTATTTTCGCAATTCTATAAAGGGCAATGATTATTTATGATATTTATTCTTTAGACTTTTTAGACAAATACAAAAAGTTTGTGAGACGTAGGATTTGAGACGCAAAAGAGTTGTTCGAGAAAAATAAAAAAATGGGGTGTCAAATTGATCCCATTCGCACGGCTAGATTTAAACATAAATGTAAAAGAAGAAGAGGATTTCCTGTAGTAATTTAAAAATACACTTTTAGAGGATCCTCATAATATAATTAACATAAGGATCGGACTATCTAGATCAGTGGTTCTTAACCTGGGTTCGATCGAATCCCAGGGGTTCGGTGAGTCAGTCTCCCGGGTTCGGTGGAGGTCGAAACACACACCCGGCTTATTGTACGATATTATGAAAAATGATACGACGTATGATATAAGGGTTCGGTGAACGCGCATATGAAACTGGTAGGGTTCAGTACCTCCAACAAAGTTAAGAACCACTGATCTAGATGTAGCTGAATTTACTATTCAAATCCTCATTTAAATTAAGAATGACCAGGAGTATTGTCCATTAATAGAAGAGTTTTTTTGCACAATTTTTAGATAAGATAGGCTTTTTTTGCAAAATTCAATTCAATTTGGAGCAAATTCTTGATGAATTACTTAAAAACACTACACAACCACTTAAACCACTAAAAAAACACACTTGCTCTTTGTAACAATGTTTAAATGAATGAAAGGACGACGTTTAACACAATATTTAGCTAAGTATTATTTAGAGCTAAGCGTCATACCGAAAATTGTGTTCTAAATTGAGCAAATAAATATTTTTTCTATCAAAAGGACCTTTATTAGACTTTAAAAATTGAGCTTTTTGTAGAAAACGGTGATCTAGAACGCTGCACTATAGAAGAGACTGCCGCACACGCCACTTTATAGAAGGAAGCGCTATAAAAGGGTTGATTATTGATCAAACCTCATATTTAAAAAAATGTTTTGATGATAATTTCCAAATGTATACCTGTTACTTGTTAATAATATAGTAAGTTCATGGCGATCACCCCTCAGAATTTGAAACCGGTAATAAGCACGTGTCCAATAGGTCTCAAATTGCTATAGGGACCAAGTTTCACACGTTAACTTACACTGGCAACGCAATTCCTTTGTATGCAAGTTGAACAAGAAGGGCAGGTGTTGCCGTCAGTTGACACTCTACAAGACCACATGCCATTTTTTCTTATAAATTCAAATTTACATCAACAATTTGGCAGTTGTATTTCATAGTTTATTATATTGTTCAATTGATTTTACAAGAATTCGTTTATCGTTTGTGCAATTGCGGTTTAACGGTTACACGGTAGATGCAGGTGCATTGGTCTCGATGAACTTATTTCCGTTATTTCCAAAGGCTTGTATTATTTTCTCGATACGTACAATGCAGAAATAATGTATAATCGTTTGCAGATCAGCGAAATATTTGTTTTAAATTGAATAAGATATGAAAATGTAGCATTGTCGTGACGACTTTCGATTTTACTGATGTTTAAGTCATTGTTGAGGCAAATTCCGATCCACAGACAATGATGATACATTTCAATTATATTGTACTTTTATTTAATACAATTGTAAATCGTCGAAAATGGAGTGGCTGATGGATTCATTTAATTTTTTCTACTTCTTCTTCAAATTACTGTATGTTTATTGTAATAAACGTGCTAACAATGGAACACTTAAATGAAATAAATGACCGCCATCATTGTTGGTAGTAATCTCAGCAATGAGCATTGGTATTGTGTTGCGATTGGCATTTTAATGTTTCAGTGAATTATAGTTTCATGATAAGCGAAAGTGGTTTTAGCAATTATACAGATTGCTTTTAGACGTCGTCTCGAAAAAAAAAACGAAAATATTTACTATTCTGTTTTAATTATCGTGCTCATCAATTGGACGGCCATTAACGCCTCTTATTTTGGCAAATATTGCGGAGAGTCATCGTGTTATGAATTGTTCGCTCGTGCCATATGGCGAACATGCTGAAACCAATAATTAAATATGGCAAAATTAACGGTTAATCTAATTCATGATGCGAATATTTTCACATATTTAAATTCGCGTAATGTAATTGGTCTTCCAAAATATTGCATAACGTGTGCGAAAAAAATATTTCGTGATTAAGCAACGGAATCTGAATCATCATTATCATGATTTTACGATCAATTCGTCTTAAGCATCCTCTGAAATAAGTGCCTGGATATTAGATTTTTTTTACGTACTTATAGTGCTTATTAACTTAGCCGTACCGATGGGTTCTATGTGGGACCCCATCTCTTTTAATATAAATTATAAATAATCATTGTCCTTTATTGTCCGCAATTGCGAAAAAAAATAAAAATCGGGTGCGTCTTTTTTCGCACTTGCATCTGGTACGATGTGCCAAGTGCGAGTTAGACGTACTAGGCATGTGTCGCGAGAACTCATTCTGGGGCGAGACACCGCCAAGAGCGTTATAATTTACGCGTCATATTGATTAGTTAAAAAAAAAACGAAATATCGACCAAACTGTGAAGCATATCTCGAATAACTATTTTTATTCTTGGAATAATCTATTTTTTTTAAATGTCAAGATATTAATGAAAAGTTCGTCAATATCTTGACTTGAAATGCTTGAGGTCTATTTTCATACATTATTTCATACAAAATAGACCCCATAGGCCAGAGCCGTTGGATTCGAACCCCATTAAACGGAATCGTGTCCCAGATAAGCGATGTAAATTATTATTAGTTCATTTATATGGTTTCTGTTGCTTGCGATTTGGCCCAAAAAAACGATGGTCCCGATAAACTGGCGTCCCAATTAAACGGAATCTACTGTATATAAGCATTTATTTGAATTTATTGATAACAAAAAATTAAATTATTTTTTATTTGGCTATCAGAGAAACTAATATCATATAAAATAGGGCTTGACTTTTCATCGTAAAGAAAGACAAATTTCGATACAAAAAAAAGCTTTCTTTTAACTGCTTTTGATGAATATTGGGAGTTTAAAAGGTCTCCTCTCAAATACCGTTATAAAAATTCTATTCATATGCAATCCTTATTTACTATCATAAATCATCCCTTAAATGGTTATTTTTGTAGAGATTATTCTTTTGGGAATACACACAAATCTTTTTTTTTCACAGTAAATACGTTCCAATAAAAATCGTGTAAAAAATTATAGAATTCAAAGATAAAATTAAGATATAGATTTTGTTATTTAAAAAAAAAAATTTTAGGTATAGGAAATGATGTTAAAAATCTAATCTCACTTCACTTTCTAAAATAAACCCTCACCAATCTAACACGCGATAAAAACATTAAGAAATAAAAAAAAGTATAAACAAGAAGACCAAGACCTTACCCACCCTCATTTACTACATCTATTACCACCCCAAATTATTAACCGCGAATATATATAAACAAAAATATATAATTAGGAAAGGAGATGAGTCACTGGAATATTTCAAATTATATATTGGAAATCATTTAACACAAAATATTTTCATGTTAAACAATTTCCACTGTATACCCTTTTTATGACCCAAAATATGAGTGAGATATTATAGATATGAATAAAAATTATGTATTTTTTTGTATGTTTTTTTATTCATTGACGTCTGTTAAACGCCATAAAAATAAAGTTATCAATTTAACAGGAGAAGAATTATTTCACCATTTTTATTAAAAACGTATACTGGGAACAATGATATGGTTAACCCTTTAACCCTTTGTCACGCCGGTGTACCAACTACTTATTCACCGCACACGCTAGCGACACGTGCTGGAAGCTGTGTGAAAAATTATTCTGATAGGATTCTGTTTATTCTATTCATCCAAACATCCAGAATCTAGAACCAGGACTAAGACTTTCTAAATATATGATATTCATTTTAGCTTTAAGTAAATTATGTAAAAGTGATTTAAATTCAATTGAAATGGTTGTTTAACTTCTTATACGTATTCCCAACGACTGTTGACGACCTTGAGATAATTTGTTGTATGAAAATTGTTACAATGGTTCAACCTGCTCAGCATCCGCGTATAAAAAATCTGCTTTTGGCCGTTAAATATCAATGTTTATTATACTAGACTGGAGCACGATTCTGTAACCGTCATTTTTTGTCTCCTCCATTTACGAAATGTAAATTTTTTACACATACGAATTGTCCATCGAATGGCATCGTACCATCACGCCACTTTCATTCTGGGAATCTACCTTGTAATCCCATAGATTTTTGTTTATCCACCGAAGTATGTGTGTCACGGCATACGCGACCTTGTCATGCAGACCAATCTCCGTGGACATGTGGTCTTATTCAAATATTGTTTTTCTTCGTGTGCAATCGCGCACTGTCGTCAAGGATACGATTAGAATTTCTGATTTGGACATGTGAACCGGCGATCTTGTGTGTTTTGGACCAAGTGTTTGTGGTGGTCCTACGCACCGACGCTCGGGAGATCTTCCACCATTACGAAATGCGTAAACAGGTTTTACATGTAACTGTCGTCGTCGAATTTATATATTTAAACCTACGTTTTATAACCTGACGATAATTCTCAAAACAGATTATCACCAAATACCGATTGAATTATGCATTCATCTCCGACTAATGTTAATGAGTACATGAGAAACTCTACTACATTCGGCGAAAAATGTTGATACAATGGTATATTAATGCGAATCGTTGCGGAACAAAACACATCGGTTCGTTTTACATGACCTGTTCTTTTTATTATTCGCGGAAAGATCAAGGTTTTCGCGAAAATGAAACAATTTTTGAATCATAAATGAGCGTAACGCATATACGTCGACTGGCGGAAAGGTATTTCGATCGGCGCGTGATTCAGTGTTGCCATACGCAACGATATACATATAGGGATGATCGAATGTAATAGTGGCCATAGCCGCGTTTTGCATAATCGACGGATACGGAGTCTATAGAATGGATTGGGAACCGGTTTGCTTTTTTGGAAGTTTATATGTGTCAAGTCGTATTTTCTGAATGAGCTCGTGCTCGGATCGAATTCTTCTCACAACAAGCCAAACTGAAACGTTACCGGCGAATAAAATATTAATTAGAATTATGCTAATGCACACACGTTACGGATAAATGAATAGGGGGAAAACTGGCGTAAATAATTTGACCATGAACATCTTATTTACATTAACAAGTTATGCTGTAATTTTGAAATCTCAATTGAACTTGACACGTTTCACTTTCTATTCGACAATGGAATCCGATGGGCAATTAAAAAAAATCAAGGTGCTTATCGATTTTTTTTACATATGGCAACATCACGAAGCGATTATTATCTTACGCACTCTCTATGTTTTGCGTTTTGCTCTATTTGCAAGATGCATCGAGGAGGCTGTGCTATAGAAATTGAAATAAGCTAATGATGTCGTAGCTTTACAGTTTAATTTTAATAAACATGAAGTTGAGGAATTCATTAACGAAGACTTAAATAATTACGTTTACCATTGAAGAGTTATCGAAGAAGCTCGTAACTTTTTGATCCATGATAAAGTTATATTTAAAGATCCTTCTTCATATGTCTTATCCATGTTCGGACGGTCTACTGAGTTCTTTTGACCTTTCCATGTTGTTATCTGTTTTTGACGAGTTGGACCAATTCTAGATCTCCAAAAACAGTATAATTTTGAATGTTACGGAGTCACGACAGCTTCATTAACCACGGTTTGACTTCCACTTTTCATTATAGTTTAAAGAAGTCGATACTTCAGTAGCTGAATGATGATTTTAATGATTTCCCAGACTTTACGAAGGAGATAAAGATTCCTAAATATTCTTCCAGCTTCCTTGCGGTTGTTATTCGTTACTAGAATTGTCTACGTCTCATATCCATATAGAATACATATTATATGATATTTATAAGACATACAACAATGATATTTAAAGAAACTTGCGTACTCCTTTACTTTTCAAAGCATCGAGTTAAGAATTAGACTGGACGGTTCTATTACATCTTCTATATTCCTCAGCTTTCGCTCTATCTTATTATTGCAATTTCAGATCATTGGAACACAACTTATAAGAAAAACACATATTTCCAAATGAACTAGTTGAAATAATGATGGAAATATTCTTCATTCGTGACTAATTGTATGGGGCGTTTTTTCAGCGATTCTGTCCTTATCTCCTTAACCTAGCCGTGCCAATGGGGTATATTGGGTACCCCAAGTTTTTCATTTTACTCGAATAACTCTTTTAATATAAATCAAGAAAGTCAAGAAAAAATATTATAAATAATCATTGACATCTATCTATCGTCCGCAACTGTGATAAAAAAACAACAATATTCGCTTCTGTTGTCACATGCGTGAAGTTTTTTTTTTGCTCGCATCCGGTACAATGTGTCAAGTGCGAGCGAAAAGTGTTTACGCGTCATATTGATTAGTTAAAAAATCCAAAATATCGACCAAATTATGAAGAATATCATGAATAACTATTTTTATACTTAGAATTATCATTTTTTTTTAAAATGTTGAAATGCTTGGGGTCGCTGAGAGACCCCTTTCGGACGACGCGGTTATTTTCGAGCCGCCGTAACGGATGGGTTCACGTTTTATTTTCATTTTAGGGAATAGAAGCAAGTCACAGGAGAGCATGTTCGGCGAATACGGAGGCCGTTTATGTTTATGGCCCTATTTTTAAACATTTTCCATTTTTCTAATTTCGAATGTGACAATTAGACTAAAAGAGCCCGCGAAATTCAAAAATTCCAAGAATTTTTTCATTAAACTTCGCATATATTGAGGACTGAATGGCACAAGTATTGCCAAAATCTGAATATTCGCTCGTCTATTCGACTCCCACAAGTTTTATTACGATTTTCATGGTCAATGACATGTATATTTAGATGTAGGTATGTCTTAACCGCAATATATTGTATAGTTTTTTTTTAAAAACCGCATCAATAAATTTACTTTCACTCACACAATGACATAAATTTTATGCAAATATATTTTTTTTGCATCGCGGACGATAATTGCATCATTAAATTCATTCTCAAGACGAGGAATTGTATTCCTTGCGGTTAAAATGTAAATATGCAGTTGGCCTTAGCGCGAATTGTTGCGTCCATGCCCGTTTTAATTTGAATATTCCAACTAATTACTTAATTTTAGATAGTGTGTGTATGTGCATATTTCAAAACCGTGAGAAAAAATATATTTTTAAATGAAAATTCATTTTTTCATATATGGATCTGTTAATACCCGGCGGTAAGGAACTGGTTTTCATATTATACCTACGTTGAATTCCCTTCTTGTGTTAAAGTTTACGTTCCAATTATCACGCAAATGTCATTTTATCATTCAGAATACATTATATTTAAGTAAAAATAATAAAAAACCAATGATTCATCATTCGATTCGAGTTATTTTAAGAATTTTGTATGCGTTTTGTTAGCGTGTTTGATGATTTTCCTATAAAAAATATGTATAATAGCAGTAAAAGCGGCTGTCAGTACTCCAATTCATTCTTCTACTAATGATGTTTTAAATAACAAAAAAATGGACGAATAGATTGTGGATGTTGTAAAAAAAATATCGAAATTATTTCACGTACAAAATACTCTGCGAATTATCGCAGTAGGAATTTATAACATAATAATACTGTAAAATGCGAGAGTTATATATATTGAATACCTTATATGGACGTAAGATAAGTAGACTTCGATGCCATTTATGGTAAAATCTAATTTTTACGTTAATAATAAAATTCAATTTGAATCTTGATGGTTTAAACGGGCTACCAACTTAACATACGGAGCAATCTAACCCATGTTAAGCCGTGAAATTATTTTATTATTCATTATTTCAATCCACACATAACACTGATCAAATCTAAATGCAGTCTCTGTCAAATCCCATTCATAAAAATATAAAATGCATTCAATGAAATCTAAAGGTGAGGAATTTCTCACACGTTTAGCCAGATTTTTTTTTATATTTGTTCTTAGATTAGAGTTATTGTGTATACAATAAATCGAGGTCGTGCTAAGATGGATGTATCAAATAATTCAATTTATTATTACCGAGGTGAAAGGGAGATTCCGTTGCAAATATTTGATCAATATCAATTTTACGGTAATCCAATATGGCGTAATAAAAAAAAGTGTTTACGCATTTAATTTTCGGAAATTTGATATTATTTATCGGACCCTAAGGTACAAAACAATCTTGTTCCAATAAGTAGACGGTTAACCATAATACGTGGCCGTTCTTCGGCGGGGCAGCAAAAAAATATCTGCCCGTTGCGGTAGCTGCAGGTAAACAGATACGTGCAGATGAGTAGAAGAAGAAGGTCGCAGGAATTTAAGGTGCATGCCAGCAAGTACCTGCAGGTGCTCACGTCTATCCAGGTCAATTTTATGTGGCCAAACGAGATTGTATACAAACAAGCTATGTGCCGAACCATTGTGCATTGTCCGATTGTGGCGGAGTAAACTCCACGTTTTTACCTGTGTGATGCAACAAAATCTGAAGAAAAAAAAGTGAAAATAACGACAGAAATTTGATCCAAATAATGCAAAATTTTGAATTATTAATTTTTTATTAATGAATTTCAAGCAAAATATATATATTAATATAATTCTGCGGCATATTATGATATGGCGTCGGAGCAGTGTTGCCAACTTCATTGCAACCAACGTCAATATTGAAAAAGATTTCAATAGGATCAATTTATAAAAAAAAAGGCTAATTCCTTATTATTATCATCTGCTTTATACTATAAGATGGCGTAAATATAGGATTTTTTAGTATCTATGGATCATTTTAACCCTTTACCGCTATATAGATAGAAATGTGTTAATTCGATCCCTGGGAGATCTATAAGAATATAAGTTTCTTTAATAAATTCGAGGTTTTAATTACATTTTTGCATTAGAAAATTATGTAAATTTCTCGGTTAAAGGGTTAAGTAAAATAGGTTGTAGACAGTACTTGATGATAATAATGTTGTGTACCTCAGATATCAGCAATGATCTAGAAAACAATAATGAATCAGAAGATAAACCTGTCTTCTTCGCTGCAAATAAGATATTTGCAAGCAATTGGAAAATAATTTTCTTGTCGATGACCCAAATTCTAAACAAGCTTTCAAATTACATACAATGCGATTTGAAGAATTATATGTCAAAATTAGTACAATCGTCTTAGATTCTAGATCTAACGAAAAATTATAGCTATGCTAATTCGGGTGAAGTCTAATCTAATTCTAGGATTTATCGAAATAAATTCGTAAAAAAATTGCCTTTACTGAAGAAGCCATCATTTATATTTTATGTATTCTTCTTCTTCAAGTGCCTTATTCGTTTATGCCATTTTCGGATGTAGAGGATCTATTTCTTATTGTTTTTTCTTCATAAATGTGTCCATATTTTGCGCTCTGAAACAATTGACAGGAGCCACGACAGCTTCATTCTTCTCAACTACCGTTTACATACCACTTTTCTTTCAAGGATGATTTGCAGAAGGCTATACAATGTTCTAAAAATGATTTGTCCTATGTACTTAGTTTTATGATTCTTTACGTTGTCCAAAAGCTTCCGCCCTTGTTTTTTATCTATACATTTGTCGATTTTTGGGGAGCTAAAACAATTCTGTAGCTCCTAATCCTGTCCATAACAGCTTCTTTTTTTCAATCGACTTTTATCTTCAACTTTTTCCTCCATGTTGGTATTCAGAATGCAATATTTTGCTTTACGAATGATGTGTCCAAGGTTTAGGCTCAGAAGCTTTCGTTCCTTGTGAAGAAGTTGAAGTACAGTTTGATTTTTGACGCATTTTATTCATGGAATCTTCAACATTCTTCGGTGCTATCAGAAAATTTTAGAGGCCTTTCAAAATTTTAAATAAACACAGAAAGTCTGTGCCTTAGTTTTAAATTTCGTTCCGTTTCTCGCTTCTCTATATTGTTGTCTAACATATTGAATTGCCAAGTTGAGGCACTTGCACTCAATTTCAATTGAGGCACTTGCACTAAATTTCTCTTAAACCCAAAATTGAACCTCTTATTAATAAAAAAAATATTAAATTCATCACTCGCTAAAGACATGAAGAACTTTCTTACATAAAGAAGAATATATAAAATATCTCCAGAATTAAAATGTTAACAATCCATTCAAAGAACTTTTGCTCGTGGAAATCATTAGATACACAGAAAAAAAATGGAACGAAATGAAAATTGCATGAAAACTTTGTGAAATCTTGTCTGCAAGAGATTTTAAATTGGATAAAGAATTAAAGATCAACGTCTTGCCAAGAAGTGCTCATTCAAGAAGAACTCTTACTGAACACTGCAAATCCAATGGTACAATAGTAAAAAAATTAGGTTTAGAATTCAGAAGTATTCTAATAAATGTACAGTCAGTCCTCCTATAACGTTTCGTTTAAATCGATGTTTTCCACAAAATGCTAATATTTTCAAGGTCTAATTTCGTAAATATATAATACATTGCCGAGCGAAATAAAGGTCAATACTCTTTGATGGACAAGGGATTTTGTAGAAAACAACAATTAAGAGGAAACGTTATAGGAGGGCTGACTGTAGATCTAAAGAAATGCTGTTGTCACTGCACAGATCTGACGTACTAACTCTCTTCTCATAAGTGCGATTTCGCATCAGTTCACAAATCTTTATAATTTTGGGCGCTGACGAGGGTGCAGTAGGCAAAGCTTGAGATTAAAAAGCTCAAATGGATGGCAGGTGTCACTTTCGAGGGCAAGACCCGAATAAGTACATACGGAGAAGCTTCAGGGTGGTGCCGATCGCTTGAAGCAGGTCTTCTGGATTTAGCGCAATATAAATCCGACTACAAGTAATTAAGAGGAAGAAATTAAGTTTTACACAGTTCTTCGTCAATTTTTCATAATAAATTGATCATTTTTTGAGCGATTTCCTCTACTACCCATATCGAAATGGTATACCGAAATTTAATTCATACTTATCGAATAAAAAATGGCCATAAAATATCATCAACCGGTATTTCAACCTTTTAAAAAATGGAATTTATTATACATTCGGAGCCGTGTCTTTGTGCGTAGGTCCTTGCGGCGGAAACCATCCGGCGTCCCCTTGCACCGGCAGTTGGTATTATTTGATTTTTCAACATTTATTTGTATTTTTACACGGTCGGCGGCCTTCACAAATGAATTCCTGGCATTCTACAACAGGTTATGGCCGGGTCTTTACACGGCGAAATTGTCGCATCATATTCATGCAATGCAATGCAAGAGACCACAATGCACATGTAATTTAAAACCATAATTAAAACAGTTTAAACATTGCACATATTAATGTTTACTGTGATGTCTAGCAAGATAATGTTTCAATTGCTGGCAAAGAAGGACATATTTACATACCTACATTATGAAACTGTGCGTGTTGATAACTTTATGTATTCACTTGCAGAGATTAAATGCACTTTGCTGGTATCATTCCACAGCTCATTTCTATGGATTCACTTAAATTCGAATGCGAAACTTAAATACAGTGGAACTAAAAACTCAAAGGAACCTCTAAATACTAAACCATATTGATCATTATCCCCCTGCTAAGGATTGATCCTTTGATAGCATAGAAAAGAATATTCTTCAAGTTCGTTGAAACAGGACTCCTTAACAGTCATTCGCTTCTTTTGTGGTTTGCATAACAGTTTTCGCTCGATTACGAATCTCATTCTTCACATCAATAATTTAATTGAGATTAAATGGTCCCATTCCCAGTCGTTGCAATGTTGCCTCATGAATTATTTCCAGTACTTCCAGGTGGGAGCCTGGAAAGGGACTAAGTAACACCTGTTCAGCCGTTTTCCTTTTTAAATGCAACTCACTACACACCCTTGTAGTACCAGGGAGTAGTAGCAACGAGGAAATTCGTTCATATGGAAGCAATGCCACAACCCGGTGGCTGTTTTAGACTTTCGTGCAGTCAATCTAAGGCTTAAAATGTATTCGACCTCCTATAAGACTAGTTAGTGGATTAACCTGGAATATGTAGCCAGTTACTACCGTCATTTGAGTATTCTAAAGGGCAGAGGCAACCCCAACAATGATAGTATTATTATTTTCGAGTTAAAAGTGTACGATTCGATTGTGAATTAGAAATTAAGGTGATCAGGACTACGTCGTCATCCATTGATCTGCATCTGGAATTCAGCCAATGACCCACGACTCGCTGAAAATATCCCTTCGTTCATCCTTAGTAGCGAACAATAGCTGGAAGGAAGCGTTTGAAATGTCGTGTTATCGCAGAATGTTGAAAATTCCTTGGAAGAAACATGTCAAGATTTTTTTCGGGCCTGAAACTTGGACATCATTCGTAAACCAAAGTATCGCCTTCTGCTTACTAATATGGAGAAAAAAGTAAAGATAAAGATGCATATTTGTTTTAGCTCGCCAAACACCAGTATGGAGATAAAACAAAAAGTAGATCGTCTACGTCCAAAAACGAACAAGGCACCTGAAGAAGAAGAAGATTCATCATACTTAGGAGGGATAGTAGTATTCCCCACTTGAGAAGCAGTGCATGGACTTGCGCCTCCTACTGGAATAAAATGACCAATCATTACATTTCTTCTGGAATTTTAAGGAAATGCACTAAATGCAAAAAATGGATTATTATAAGAATAAAATAGTTATTCTATTTAGTCGATATTTTGGTTGTGGATATAATCAATACGCAGATTGAGGACACGCTGCAGTCTCAGATTTCTCGCGGCACGTGTCACTAATACGGTTTCACTCGCAATCGCACATCGTACCGGATGCGAGCGAAAAAAAACCATCGCGCCCGTAATAACAGAATAAAATATTGTTGTTTTTTTAGCAATTGTAAACAATGAAGGACAATTGATTATTTATAATATTTATTCTTTAGACTTTTTTAGACAAATACAAACAAACGTGTCCAAAACGTTTTGTACACGTAGGCACACGTTGTCCAAAACATTTTGTACAAACAGTACAAAATTCTTTAAAACAATGAGAAAAGTCTACGGGTCCCCAACAATGCTCCAGTATCAAAGCATCCCTGTAAATCCGCAACTGCCTTAGAGTTGCAGAATTTCATAACTATGTATATTTATCAATCGAAGTAAAATGTGTCGTGGGAAATTGATAAATCGGGGAACAACGAATCCAAGAACGATAGATTGGATTTCCGTTGTAATTTCATAAATAAACCGTCACTTCAGTAGCGATACGAGCATGCACGTTTAAAATTATCACTTAACCTCAATAAATGCGACCATTACCAGGTTAAAAGTTCAACATTATGTTTTTTCCCCCGCAAATGAGTACGATGCAATGTTATGCTCAATTGACATTAGGCATTAGTAGCAAAAAAATCTAATATGATAATTATATCACTCAGAGATGGGTAGCGTGCCGCCACTAAACCGTAACGATTTGCCGAGGTTCGAAAATTTTTCAAATTGGCGGGCCGCACGCACAATTATTTTAATTGCAAGCTGAACGCATCAATCTCACTATTTATTTTTCTAGTCGACGCTAATCGCGCTTCAATGTCATCAATTCAATCGAGCTCACGCATAATTGAATTAATCGTTATTTGTGGATGAAACCATAAGAAGAAGAAGAAGCCGTACGTTTCCGTATTCAATGATGATTCGACTCTGAATTAATTTATTTTCACTCACTGGCGAACAGCTGGCACGGCGCCTTTTCAATTTGGAATTTTCAACGCTGTAAACACTGGCAAAATTCTGACATTGATATAAATGGATTTTTTTAATTAAACTGATTTTATTATCGCGTACGTGTGAAAATTGTTGATTCAATATGTTGTTTTAATTTTGAAATCAGTATCTCATATATAAACTACCAGAATATTGATTGATCTGATATGATGTTCGGTTTTAATGCAAACAGCACAATTTTCGACCATATTCTTAGGCATGTAATTGCGCGTCTTTTGCGTATAAAAGAAATGATTTGTACGTTTGTTTCAATGAAGTTGGCAACACTGTGTTGCAGTTGTTTACATCATCCTCTATCAAAATTATTGATAAGGAGGTTAAAATTGTACTTAAAACAACACTCTTGTGATGCCTCAGCCTCCATATTCGCCATACATGGTCCCCCACGACTTCTTTATATTACTTAAATTAAAAAAAACACACTAAAGAACGACGTTTTGTCTATACTCTCGATTCAAGAGCTTTTTTGTAAAGATGATATATTATATCCCAGGAATAGGTAACCTGTGGTTTTAATGCACCATTTTCCATACTAGATCTACAATAAAAAAAGCTGTAACGGTACCCAAGTCACTACTTCAAAAACTGAGGCCGCCCCTTTTCACTTAGATCAAAGAAACCAAGCATTGAACGATGGATAATTAGAAACGATTGACCTTTTCAGATGAATCAAAATTTAATTTGTTTGTTCCCGCTGAGAATGGTACAGTGTGTTGTAAATACGGTTTTTAACCCTTTATCTACCGAACTGTAAAGCAATCTTATTCAGTAATAAAATGCAGAATCACAACTAATTATAATTTTTATCCATGAGGCATTCCGACGTAACTACGAGTGAAGTAAATAATAAAAAAAACATCACGAATATTACTAATTTTTGCTGAGCGCGTAAAATTAATCTGCCACGTTCTAAATTGTGAATCAAAAATATTTGGAAATATTTTTAAACGCCCCTTATTTCATTATTATCATGATTTCTTTAGCTGCTAATACAGTTAACCCTCCTATAGCGTCGAGATAGAAACCCGCCCTATAATACAATCAACCCTTCTTTAGTGCCAATAAGGGACCACGCTATAGAAACTTGCCATACAGACTAGACACTAATAAAAAAATGGGGTCAGGCGTATTTTGTAAATTGAATGAAATCAATGTATACATTAAACATTGAAATCTTACATAGCTTTGTTTTACTTATATTTTATTATCAAAGGATGTTGATCTTTATTTCGCGCGGCATCTATTATATATTTACGAAATATGTAATTTGACCTTGAAAATTTAGCGGTTTGAAGAAAATGGCGATCTAGAAAAAAGCACTATAGGAGGGACTGCCGCAAACGCCGCTCTATAGTAAATAGCGCTATAGGTGGGTTGATTGTATGTATACACTCTCTTCAATAATATAGATGCTTTAGCTCACAAAATATTAAAATGGTTTCTAAGAAAATATTAATTAATGAATACTATCTCAAAAGAGCTACGATATTAATGCATGATTTGCTGATGATATAGATGAAGAGATGTTAAAACTAGAGAGCTGGAGATGGCGCCTGAAATTTTATCGACGCATACTAAGATCAGAATACAAGCTTTGTGTTTTTTCAGAAAGCACAGATCAACTAATCTTGAAGTAAGATGGATACATCGATTAAAAAAACTAGAAGATTTAAATACCTTGGTTCATAACTTGACAGGGTATTGATGGCGACAGCTAAGTTGACTTGACTTGTGATAGAAAGATGAGCTGCAAATAGAAAAAGAAGACATATAAGATAGTTATACTTCTGATGGAGCAAAGTCATAGGTGCTGGACGAAGGCATGCCAGCAAAAGCGTTTTAATTCGGAGATGGAACTGTTCAGACGCGTCATTCTTAACCTAGCAGTGCCGATGGGTCTATTTGAGACCCCAAGTGTTTGGTTTTTTCATTACAAAAAAACAGAACAGTATTCGCTTTTGTAACTACGGACGCGATGTTCTTTCTCGCTAGCATCCGCTACGAGGTGGCAAGCGCGAATAGAACGTATACTAATGAGATAAGGCGGCGGGACATCGGCGAGTGTGCGTCTCATTTACGCATCATATTGATTAGTAGAAAAATCCAAAATATCGACCAAATTTTGAAGCATATCATGAATAACTCATTTTATTCTTATAACAATCCATTTTTTTAGATGAAGATTTCATCAATATCTTGACTTGAAATGCTTGGGGTCTATTTTTCATTATAAATATACCCCCTTCGGACGACTCGGTTGTTTTCAAGCTGACGTGACGAATCGGTTAAAGATAAGAACCATAAAAGTTCAAAAAGGTGACACCAATCAAGAACAGCATACTCCGATGGTGTGAGCATATATGCCAAAGAAGCAGGTTTTGCAGATGGCGATTCAGGAACCCCGCGAAGTACGAAGGACTCGAAAGCCATGGGATGCTGATTCTGAAAATTCAACAGACCACAGAGAGTCGCATTCCTCGACTAGCTTCTAAAAAATAGCATAAAATAAATGGTATTGGTTGACAATCACTGTAATCAGATTTATTTATGACCGTTTCTTCTTGATTTATCTTGAAAATGTGTCCTAACCTGTGAATGTTCTGCATCCTTGGGGTATCCTCTTGAACCCCTTTGAAAATAATGGGTTTACGTATACTACCAGTCATATATTCCCACGTACGCATATACAGAAATTTCAAGAGGAATTTTAATCTTCATTCAATGCATTTTCGGATGCTCTTCTCGTATGAAATATTCGTTAACAAAAGTAAACAGGTAGTCAAGTCGGTCTGCACATATCCCTATTCTATTCCAACTTATCGGTACACAATTCTTTACAAATATAGATAAATCTCGCCATTGAAATATGGGCATATGACAAATGGATCCGCTACTAAATGTACATTACACTTCTTTTCTTCACCTTCGTTTTTTAAACTATTAACAAGACCAATGCCGCCATTTACGGATAATGGAATAAGTCATTAAGGAGCATCACACCGTTGTCTTCACGGCTGTCAGTTTCACATTATTCGAAAATGATTGTAATATAAGTAAAACAAATTTGACAGTCGTTTATACCGTGTTGTAATAACTCATGTGGCCGTTCACGATTTTTCATATATGGACTACCAAAAACAAAACGGCATAAAATCATCAGAAGCATGTCGGAATTCACAAAGAGACGCTGAAGCGCGTGATGAAACAATTTTATAATTGAAATTATATATACAGTAACTCATGTTTTTGAAATGGGTCGGAAATGGATTCACTCGACCTCGCTACTGGGTTAATTCCATCAAGATGGCCGACTGTAACGGTTTTGCGACCCTTTTATTTAAAAAAAAAACGTTGAGTTCCCGCACAAATGTCATTAAACCCGACGAACCGTGGAAATCAAACGAATAAATTATATGGCGTCCAGTCAACGGTCGACCCACCTGCCTCGGGCGGTATCCGTTGAAGCTATTCAGACCAATTTAATAAAAAAACATATTTTTTTAAAACAATAGCGATACGAGAATTTTTGCAATACCTCACTTTATCATTCCATTATAAAATAAAACACCGACACGACGCAAACAACGTTTGACGTACAAATTGACATTCATTCGAAATTGAGTGTTGCCATACTGAAAAAATATTATAAAAACAAACGATACAGATTTTTATTATTATAATATTTACATTGCATAATGTATATAATATAAATCTATGCGTAATTATTGGAATCAATTAATTAATCAATCATAAAAATAGTAACGGCACTTTTTTTCGCCATAATTGATTTAGGATGCATGAGAATTTCATGTACGTATTTAAATTCTATTATCGACTAATTCCGAAATTAAATTGATCAATTAATTTATAAATTACGACTACCGCTAAAGCAAATTAGGCACCCGCTGTGTGAAATTTGTTACGATTGAAAAATGTGCAGAATTTGTGGAATTTAATTGATGCAAAAAAAAAATAGGGTCGGAATTCTTTCGACGTTGTGGGCGAGATGATCATTATGGAAATGTTGGAACGTGGAAGGATTCTTTTTTTTTTGGTATATAATAGGACGAATTAATGATTGAATCAGAGGCCACAATTCTATTATAACAACTTGGCCAGGTAGTAGTGGGTTATGCCAAGGTCAGAATTTGTCCATATAACATGATTAGAAGCTATAAATTGATTAAATTGTGCTATTGTGTCTGAAAAAAATAATGATGTCATCGGTACAGGTCAAAGACACGCATCTATTGAAAGCTTCGAAGTAAAAACACTATAAATTGAATTGAGATATTTGTTTATTCTGCTCTGAATCATCCATTAAACGAACTGTTTATATTCCAAAATGTATAAACAAATATCATAAAAAAACAATAAACGGAGTAATATTTTAAATATTCTACTTTATGTAATCTCCTACACAATCGATTGATCTAAATATATAATGTTTTAGCCTAAATATATGTAAACGTAAACACAATGTCAATCAAACAATCGTTAAAAATTAATTGTATCCATTATCGTGCCTCGGCATATTAACACTTCTTATCAAGTCCTCTCATAATTCAGAGGGAAGAAAATATGATTTGATTTGGTCTCTCCAGTCTGCCCTCGGATGTATGTCAACGTTATTTATGTAAATTTTATTAAAATTATGATTTATTTATTTTTCAGAACGAACAAATATCTTCAGAAATCATCGGTTACACGTGTTTGCGCCGTAGGAGGTTTCTTCATATCGATACCAGTATTTTTAACAGGTAATAATGATCGTCATCACTAATACAATATCATCATTTGCCAGCCACGAGACACTCACTCACTGAGCATATAGGCCTTGCCAGACTCTCAAATGGCAATCGAGGCCATAGGAACCTGAGTCTCACACATGACGTGAGCGCTTCCCTTTTGTGTCTATACCGTGGAACCCTAAGCCGTCTTGGTATGCGGTTTTTTATAAAGAGTTTCCTTCTCTTGGCCATTGCTGGCATTGGATGTGTATCTTCTACCACTGTTGGTATCGGATTTTACCCTCCCGACTGTGCCAAAGCAAGTAGGAGGGGTTTTGCCTCGGTATCTGTTTTCCTCTTCTCTAGGCGTTATCTGCTTATAACGAGTCACAAGTGATTATTAGCCCTGTTGCGTAATAGCAATCCTTTCATCGAGGGAAAGACCTCTTCAAAGAAGAGGAGCGAAAGTATCGAGACTAGGGTGTTTATCGGTCTACAGTTTAAGGTTTTCCTTCCCAGGGCATACTGGTTCTGTGGTTAAAAAATCTGTTAGAGACCAGGTATACATATGCACATCAAGATACATATACATATTTTTCCAGGGTTGCATTATTTTGCTAAGAAATTATCAAAGTGTTAATCTACATGTATTTTTTGTCAACTCGATATAATAAATAACCAAAGTGTTAATCTGAATTTATTCTGATTTCAGGTATCATATTATATACGTTCATTCAGTTCCACTCGACGCCGGCGATCATCACGAGTGTGTTCATAGGATTAGGAATAATATTCTGCGGTTGTGCGATGGTACACAACGTGTTTGTGTGGCAAAAGGAGAAGACAAACGCCGTAAAAGCGTTGCATTCGCAGACTCAAGCCAGTGAACAATCGAATATGAACGGTACGCAGAACATCAGCACGCCGCAATCGATGACATCGTTGACGGGAAACGGTTTTTTGACCAACGGCCACATATCGTCTCCCGGAAACACGACTCACGGCACTAATATGAGTTTTCATAATACGACGACGGGTACAACATACAGTCATCATCCGATAACTATCATACCTCATCAAGCGCCATACATTATCAGGTAATTTATGTACAATATTACTATTGATTTAATATTATTGGTAGTGTTTCGTGTTTTAATATATAAATAATTGTATTTGTAGGCCTCCGACGAGTACACCACCGACGCCAGGAGAATTGGGGGTTTCGAATCGACCACCACGACCTCCTAGACCTCCGGCATCTGGCTCTGTTAGTCCGCCCGGTGTTCCGCCGGCCACTCTCGATCTTAGTCATCCGCATAGCGTAGATCCACACGAGCTCAGTACATTAGTATAGCGTTAACATATTAAAATATTTAAAAACTATAGTCAATGTACAAAGAATATAAATTATACGATGCGGTAATTAATTTGCATAGATTTCAGTTACATAATTTTAATTCATTGTATATAATATATACGTTTACGAACGCTGAATCATATGAAACGAAATATTTTTCCATATTCATTTAATTTAGTATAAAAATTATAATAATTTGCCTGTAAATAGTACACAGTATTGTATATTTTGGAATCGATAAGATGTATTTCGAGAGTATTGCAATAAATTTTATTTATTATTTGTTTTATATGCACCTATATCAATAGCGACACTTAATAAACTATCATTCGTTACTCACGCTCATATCAAAAAAATACAATTGTTCCTCAATAATGATCTCAGTATGTGAAGTTTCACATCGATAGTTATCGATAAATCGTTAATTTTAAATATTACACACGTTAACAGAAATAATTTGATATTAATTATTAATAACGCATCGATGATAATTATTTGGAGATCTCAAATATACTAATCATAATTAACATGATGTAAATTTAAGTAAAGATTAGTAATTCTTGAGTGAAAACGACGAATTGTATTATTATTTTGAAGGGCTCTATTACTTAAATCCTCGAATTTATATTCTAAATTGTATTTTTCTCTACAATTATTTGTGTTATAATTTTTATAATTATATAAAGTCGATATACAGCCAACCCTCCTATAACGTTTCCTGTAAATCGCTGTTTTCTATAAAATTATAACATTTTTAAGGTCAATTTAGTTATTACGTAAATCTATAATCCTTTGCCGAGCGAAATAAAGGTCAATGCACTTTGGTTGACAAGGAATTTTGTAAAAGCAGCGATTTAGAGGAAACGCTATAGGAGGGCTAACTGTATAGTCGAAATATAGAGTCGAGTGTTGTTGCGTGTCGGTATTGGACGTAGTGGAGATAGTGGTTGGGCACAATCATGGTTACGTAGATACCACAGAACTATGAAGAGCCAGGCCGCTATCCAGGCCAATTCGGTGATGTGTGTGCTACAGGAAGTGTACACCCGATCAGACCGTAAATTAAATACAAATTGGCCCTGGTCTCGTCTGATTATTATTGTTACAATCCGCATGTTCACGGCTCGGCTCCCGGGTTTATGGCTGGCGAACTGACCCGTACTCGAAGAGCCAAGATAACCTGGAGGACGAACGGCACAATCCTGGCATCAGGGTTGAGACGGACATGTCTCTGCTGCAGATCACGTAATGTCCTCCAGGTGACAAAGACCCGCTTCAGGGTTAGAAGGACACTTAAATAAAAATTAAATAATATAAACAAATTTTAGCATTGAAATAAATGACTAATTTATTTCTACATAGCTTATTTCTTATATAAGAAGAAATGATACTATGATAAATCATTTCCCTAACTTTTTATTTCAATAATAAATTTAACATAAAAATTCAGCAGATTTTATTATAATAAATTTTATAAAATTGGACGATAGATATTAAATATTTTTTTTAAATGAGTACAAAGTATTTTATCTGACGTTGTTGAATTATATGAGTTTAAAATAGAAATAAAATTAAGGGTTACGGTATCTTCTGGTCTGTAAATAGAAATCATTCTTGCCATTTTAATATTACATAAAATGATTGAGTTTAGCTAGTAATTAAATTATTTATAATTATGTTGTACGGTTTTATTTATTTATATATTTTATTTAATATGTACAACTTAAATTTATTTATGTGACGATTTAAATGAAATTCCATTGCACATTATTATTTTTATAATTAATAGAATAGAGAATGACTTGCCCCTTGCATTATATTGTTTTTTTTTTAAATATTAAATAATATTGTATAAAATGTATATATATAATATAAATATACTTTGTAAATATAAGTAATTTTAAGGAATCGGATGAAAATCTTCTTTATTTTATTTATTATTTGTGTAAAAAGACAGTTATTTCAAAATAAAAATGAAAATTAATTTTTGTTTTATTTTATTTTTTTGAGTAGGTTAAATGTTTATGACATGGATTTTGTTATATGTAATAATTTATTATTTTCTAAAAAATGATGTTCAATTTCATGTTTTTTTATCTCTTTCCGATAACACAATACACTGACTTCTGCTCGAATTATCTCAACAATCCGATTTTAGCTAATTTTTAGTCAACACTCACTTGACGTAAGAGGTAGGATCAATTTGGTCTAAACAAGTTAACAAACGATCATAACAAGTTTCAACCCTTTGTAACCCTTAACTGTTTCGAGAAATTAATTAAATTATGTCCCATAATTTGGTCGATATTTTGGATTTGGAAATAATCAATATGATGGGCACTCAGCAATGTCCCGCCGCAGACTGAGGACACGCCGTGGTCTCAGAGTTATCACGGCACGTGTCACTAATACGGTTTCACTCGCAATCGTACATCGTACTGTATGCGTACGAAAAAAAACATCGCCCCCATAATATCAAAAGCGAATTTTGTTTTTTCGCAATTGTAAGCAATAAAGGACAATTGATTATTTATAATATTTATTCTTTAGACTTTTAAGACAAATACAAAAAGTAAAGGTTTTACTCGAATATATCTTTTAATAGAAATCCTACGTGTCCAGAACTTTTTGTATTTGTCTAAAATAGTCTAAATAATAAATATAAATAATCATTGACCTTTATTGTCCGCAATTGCGAAAAAAAAACAACAACAATTTTATTTTACATGAACACGGACGCGATTTTTTCAATTACGCGTCACATTGATTAGAAAAAAATATCATGAGTAACTATTTTTATTCATGGATAAATCAATTTTTAAAACAAATGTCAAGGTTTTCTAGGAGAATTTATCAATATCTTGACTTGAAGTGTGTGGGATCTATTTTCATACAAAATAGACCCCATCGACCAGAGCCGTTGGTTTCGAGCCGCCGTGACGCATCGGTTAAACAGAATCGTGTCCCAGATAAGCGATATAAATTATTATTAGTGCATTTATTTGGTTTCTGTTGTTTGGGATTTGGCCCAAATAAACCAGCATCCCAATTAAACGGAATCTACTGTATATAAGCATTTATTTGAATTTTTATTCAACTATCAGAGAAACTTATATAATATAGAATAGGGCTTGATTTTTCAACGTAAAGAAAGACATCATTCAAACAAACAAAAAACTTTCTTTTAACTGCTATTGATGAATATTGGAGATATTCTGCTCTCAAATAAAATTATAAAAATTCTATTCATATGCAACCCTTATTTACTATCATAAATCATTCCTTAAATGGTCATTTTTGCAGAGATTATTCTTTTAGGAATGCACACAAATCTTTTTTTACACAGAAGATAAGTTCCAATGAAAACCGTCTAAAAAATGATTCATAGATAAAATTAAGATATAGATTTTGTGTTATTTAAAAAAAAACAAGATTTAGGTATAGGAATCATGTAAAAAACTAATCTCACTTCACTTTCCAAAATAAACCCTCATTAATCTAACACGCGATAAAAACATTAAGAAATAAAAAAAAGTATAAACAAGAGGACCAAGACCCTCTTGACCATACTCAAACTTTTTTCCTCAGGGCCGCATTCCAATTTTTGCTTTTCTACATAGGCCGCAACATATTAATAGTAAACAGTAAATGTAACACATACTATACTGCACACATATGTATGTATGCAGTATAGTATGAAATAAAAAATATTTGGTGACTATAATTATTTTGGGCCGCACATAAGAGCTCCTTGGGCCGCATACGGCCCGCGGGCCCGCGGGCTCGCGTTTGAGTATCGCTGCTCTTGACGGATCGGTTAAAAGAGTTATTCGAGAAAAATCCAAAACTGGTCCCAAAGAGACTCTATCGGCACGGCTAGCGGAATCTAATTGATTCATACTCCAGATCGTATACTATTGAATTTGAATCATAATTATTACAGTGTGTGCCGTGCTTTATATTGTACAATAAATTGGATAGTGTGTGCCGGGCATTATAAGCAGTCTGCCAACAAGGAGTAAGTGACGTTTGATCGCCGGCCGCGTGCTCGTCGCCAGGTGTGTTAGTCAACTAGTTCCTATTTGAATTTTCCTACATTTAAATATAACCACTCAAAACGCATAAGTTTGGTACTTTATTAAATCATTTGACTTAATTTAATAATATAAAACCATTGTTACATCCAGTTTCATAAGTGAAAGTAGTTTGAAATGGACCAATATTAGAATGATGCAATGATCCAAATATTTGTAGCATTTTTCTAAACTACAATATATTCGAATAGCAATCTGTAACCAATTGTTTTCTGTCTGGAATCATAAAATATCCAATTAAGTTCTAGTAAATTATTTAAAATATTGCGTTTTTTTTTTAATATAATAATAATTTATTTCATATATCAATATTTTAATAATTCGTTAATTTCAGCAACAAAATGGTAGAGTCTAAGCTAACCTCGGACCAACAAGAAAAGAAAGATTTAATCACCAGAAATTTACAAGAGGTATTTCTATCATACTGTTTTAATGAGTATCGGTAATATATTAACCCTTTGAACTCCGATGTCGAGACTGTCTAGACATCGAGTTTTTACTGGCAACTCCGTGTCTA